>JAXCGZ010011350.1:107500-132500 GCA_037179515.1 Halocaridina rubra
ATTTCGTTTGTTTCAAAGACAATAGGGTTATCAGGAGGAGAAGAAGATAAAGAGATAGCCAGAAACTGCATCTTTGAGGAATTGAATTTAACTATACTTTGAGTGCCCCACTCAGATACCCTCTGCAAATCGTAGTTGAGAGTAGAGGAAAGAGTGATACGAGACTGACTACGAGTATCAGATGAAGGTTGTGAAGGAAAGGCAGAGGAAAAGTGAAGGGTAGAATTATCAGCAAAGGTATAAAGAAGAGAGGAAGATGGGGATTGTAGGAGATCATTGATGAAGAGAAGGAACACAGAAAGTGAAAGAACAGAGCCCTGTGGAACACCACTGGTAACAGAAATAGGGATATATATATATATATATATATATATATATATATATATATATATATATATATATATATATATATATATATATATATATATATATATATATATATATATATATATCTATATATATATATATATATATATATATATATATATATATATATATATATATATATATATATATATATATATATATATATATATATATATATATATATATATATATATATATATATATATATATATATATATATATATATATATATATGCAAGCCCGGCAAGGAAATAAAAAGTAAGAGAAATGAGTGGTGAATTCCAGTGATATTCTCATATTTAACGTATTTACTAGATAATATAAAAGTTAGCAAAGTGCATCACTATTAAATGACTTGCCATTTCCAATTTCTTTTTTGTTAAAAGTATATATTAATTTTTATCACACTTTTTTACTCATTTTCTTCAAACTTAGATAGTTTTCAAGTATAGAATAGGCTTAACGAGCAACATAGTAATACCTTTCTGCAACAACAATGAAAAAGTATTTTGTTATTTAGCTATAAAAAAAAAAAAATAATCTGGAATCTTTCTTGATTGGGAAGGTCAGTCAATGCTTTACTTTACCGCTACTCTTTGAAAGAAATCATATAAAGTTCCCTTAAGATATCAGATAATGATTAGCTCTTATCTCCATTGTCAAGCATTATCCTTTTCTAGTCCCCAGATATTATTATTAAAGAACGTAAAAAAACGTTAAACTATGTGAAGCTATATATTCATAATAAGTTCCGGTTTTACGTCACGGACTCCCTTTTCTACCAAGGGCTAGGACGGTTGCCTTCTTGCGAAGGACTTGTTTTGGCAGATGTAATCGTTACCCTGAGTGCATGCCCTTGCTAACCTCAGACCGAGACGGGGCGCGTACCCTCGACCTAACGCCTCAAAGTCGCAGATGCTACCGCTTGAGCCACGGTGATTATAAGCTATATATTCATAATACTATTTGATATTCAATAAGTGCAAAATATCCAAATTTACCATATGCTATACATAGTTTTTAATGCAATCAGTACAAGGGAAGTATATATTAATCCTCAATGTACTTCCAGTGATCTCAATGTCATGCTTTCACAACCAGCTTAATATACCCACGAATACCACATATTAGTCCTCAAAGTACTTACAGTGATCTCAATGTCATGCTTTCACAACCAGATTAATATACCCAATATACCACATATTAGTCCTCAATGTACTTACAGTAATCTCAATGTCATGCTTTCACAACCAGCTTAATATACCCACGAATACCACAAGTTCCTTTCTGTGCAATGAGGGCGACTGAAAGATAGACAATGACAAGTTTATACATATATAGGAGTCCGTTACTTACTTTCTTTCATCCATAATTATGAGTTCATAACTTAAAATTGATACATAATGCTTCAAAGTTTAAGTACTATCCATACGATAACTTTTCATATTCCTGTTTTTCAAAGTAATATATTTTTTGTCTTATCTCTGAAGACACATCAAATCTTATAGTGCTAAAGAGAAACTTTAATGAGGTTCACAAATCATTCAATCAAAATAGATCAAGAAAGTGTAATTCTACTTGGGAAGACTTTACCTTCTCAGAAATTAGGGGCTCTGCAAATTTAATGAGTTTTTTGTGTGATATAATGAAGAGTCGTTGTTGTTTTAGATTCTCCACCCACGGATGGGTGGAACGGGTCATGGAGTACTCATAGGGCGGTTGCCAGCCGGCACAGGCCCCATTCCCCATTGTGGTGCACAGCCACAGCAGTAACCTCCCCAGTAAACAGCTTAAACTCTCTTGCCTGGACGAGGCGCGATCCGCCGACCTTGCGAATGCGAAGTCAGCGTGTTACCACTGTACTAACCAGGAGGCTAATGAAGAATCACAGACTCATTTTGCAGTCAGATTCTCCATTGCATTACTTTTTCTTGAATAAGGGAATGATATTTTGAATTATAATTCTTACAGCCCACTATGCTTACTCATAATGCATAATGATTAATTCCAGAAGTAACATTAAGGTTTTATTCTTGCATATATTTTGATTTATTATTTTACTTTGAATGTTTTTGTGTCTATTCAAAGAAGAAATGATCATTGTAAATATTATTATCATTATTATTATTATTATTGTTATTATTATTATTATTATTATTATTATTATTATTATTATTATTATTATTATTATTATTATTATTATTATTATTATTATTATTATCATTATTATTATTATTATTGAATCTAAGGCTGTCAATCTCATTAATGATCCTTCTTTTATTTCTAATCTGGATTCTCTTTCTCTTCATTGTAAGGTATCATCACTTTCTCTTTTCTATTGCTACTACTTCCATTGCTGCTCTGATGAGTTGGCGAGTTGCACACTCTACCCCACTGCCGAGGCCACGTAACACACGTCAAGTGACCTCATCTCACAGGTAATGTGTGGAGATTTGTAGCTCGCGCATTGGTCGGTACAGCGACTGCTTCTTCCCATCTACCTCCAGACTCTGGAACTCTCTTCCTCCTTCTGTCTTTCCAAATTCTTATAACCTATCTTCCTACAACAAGCGGATCTATCGTCATCTCAGGGCCTAATCCTCTATATCTCTAGGTCCTCTATACTTTGACTATTTCATCTGTCTGTCTTTTTCCATTGTGTAATATTACCTCATCGCTGCCTGGTCCTTAACCTTCTTCATTTCCTTTGTCTTGGTGTTTTCTCGTGACCTGGCCTTTATTGATGAGAGCAGTTTTTGCCTGTCCCAGTGTTACACTCATAAAAAGAAAAAACTTACTTTAGTAACGCGTGTACAAAGATGAAAATTTTAATGGCTTCATAATTTTGCTGAAATGTTAATGCGAATACAAATATTGTTTTGTGTCTGCGATTATAATATTTGTTATTTTTCAGTAAAGTTGTATTCGACTGTTTTTATATAAAACCCCCGGACATCGCTGATCTCACCGAGGTAAGAGTTTGAGAAAATTTTCTCTTATTTAGATCATACATATAAATTATATGATGTGGTGCACTCACTGCCGTTCCTGACTGAGAAAGGCTACAGCATAAAGGAATCGTTCCAAGGTGAGAATTATTTTTAGAAACAAAGCAAACATGCGTAATGAATATATAAGAAGAGCTATATATGTCTCATCTATTTACATCACTACAGCTGAAAAAACGTTTTGCTCACTCTTTCTACCTCCTATAATGACTATCTATCTATCTATGTACCTTGGCTGTTTCCCCCTTTAATTGGGGGGTAGCCGACATCAAGAAAGGAAAACAAATAGGGGGATTACTTTGCTCTATGGGCAATGACGAGGGAGCTAGCGACCGTTCAGATGGCACTGCTGGAGTGCCACAGCCCATCCTCCCGGCTATTCCATAACCTGTGTCGCTTCACAACTGCCAACTCCTCCTACTGCCCCTACCACAGGGCTACCTCTGTAAGATGCAGCCCCGTGGTAACAGCAGATGCCCATCAGAGCTGCGTCACAAGCGCTCGCCACTCATTCCTATTCCTAGCACGCTCGCTTGCTTTCCTCACATCCATCCTCCTATCATTCAGGGCTCTCCTTACTCCATCCATCCATCCAAACCTAGGCCTCCCTCTAGCATTTCTCCCATCAACTCTCGCATTCATCACCTTTTTCAGCAGTCTTTCATCATCCATCCTTTCCACATGGCCAAACCATCTCAGAACATTCATATCTACTCTGGCTGCACTTTCTCTCCTCACACTCGTTCTTGCTCTCACCACTTCATTCCTAACCCTATCCAATCGAGATACACCAATCATACTCCTAAGGCATTTCATCTCAAACACATTTAGTTTCCGACTCTCACTTACTTTCATACCCCATAACTCTGATCCATACATCACAGTTGGCACAACCACTTTCTCATACAAAACTTTCTTAACATTCATTTCCAACCCTCTATTCTTCATCACTCCTTTCAATGCACCCAACACTTTACATCCTTCATTCACTCTGTGACACACATCAGCTTCCACTCCACCATTTGCAGCTATAACCGAGCCTAAATACTTAAACTGATTAACCTCCTCAAGTGTCTCTCCATTCAACATAACATTCAATCCAGCGCCATCCTCATTTCTTGTACACCTCATAACCTTACTCTTTCCCACATTCACTTGCAACTTCCTTCTCTCACACACCATTCCAAATTCTGACACTAACTGACACAGCTTTTCCTCTGAATCTGCCACCACCACAGTATCATCTGCAAACAGCAACTGATTCAGCTCCCACTCGTTATCATCCCCATCTACCATTCTCAAACCTCGACCACGCACTCGCTCATTCACCTCTCTTACAACTCCATCAATATATAAATTGAACAGCCATGGTGACATCACACATCCCTGTCTCAGTCCCACACTCACTGGAAACCACTCACTCACTTCATTCCCTACCCTAACACAAGCTCTACTGCCCTCATACAAACTCTTCACTGCATGCAACAATTTACCATTAATTCCATATAATCTCAAAACATTCCACATAGCCTCTCTATCAACTCTATCATACGCTTTCTCCAGATCCAAAAATGCAAAATACACATCCTTACCCTTTGCTAAATATTTCTCACGTAACTGCCTAACTATAAAAATCTGATCTATACAACCTCTACCTCTCCTAATACCACTCTGCACTTCCACGATCACATTTTCTGTCTTATCCCTAATCCTATTAACCAGTATCCTACCATACATTTTTCCTACCACACTCAACAAACTTATACCCCTAAAATTACTGCATTCATACATATCTCCCTTACCTTTGTATAGGGGCACTATACAGGCAATCACCCATTCCACTGGCACCAATGACAACATAAAGCATATATTAAACACTCTCACTAACCATTCCAATGCCGTCACACCCCCTTCTTTCAACATCTCCGCTCTCACACCATCCATTCCAGGTGTTTTACCTGCTTTCGCATCATACAATGCCCTTTTTCACCTCCTCTCTTGTAATCTCTCTCTCATTTTCATCTCCCATTACTGGCCCTTGAACCCCTCCCACTGCCACTATAGCTGCCTCTCTATCTTCCTCAACATTCAGCAAACACTCAAAATATTCTGCCCATCTTTTCCTTGCATCGTTCCCTCTTAACATCTGTCCATTCACATCTTTCACTGTCTCTTCCATCCTCGATCCACCCCTCCTTACTCTCTTCACTTCTTTCCAAAACTTCTTTTTATTCTCCTCATATGACCTACTAAAATCCTGTCCCCACCTAACAATTGCAAACCTCTTCTCTTCCTCTACCTTCCGCTTGGTTTCCACATTATTCTCCCTATATCTTTCATACTTCTCCCTACTTTAACACTGCAGCCATTCCTCAAAAGCCCTCTTTTTCTCTTCCACCTTCATTTTCACCCCTTCATTCCACCACTCGCTGCCCCTCCTCATGCCACCTCCAACAAACCTCTTTCTACACACATCACTTGCATGTCCCACAAAACCTTCTTTCATCAACCCCCATTCCTCCTCTAACTCCCCAACTTCTCCTTCTTTCACCCTGTCATATGCCACTCTCAACCTGTCCTGATATTCCTGTCTCTTCTCTGGCATTTTCAACTCTTCCACCTTCACTATTTCCCTTCTACATCCTCCCACACTATTTCCCCACTCTTTTGCTACTACCACTTTTGCTTCAACCAAAAAATGATCAGACATCCCAGCAGCCACACCCCTGAATGCATGTACATCTTTCACTCTACCAACCATGCTCTTTGCTACCAACACATAATCCATCAATGCTCTTTCTTTCACTCTTCCATTTGCTACTCTCATCCATGTATACTTATTTATTAACTTCTTCTTAAATAAACTATTACCTATCACCAACTCTTGCTCCACACACTTATCTAACAGTCTCTCGCCACTCTCATTCCCACCTGGTACCCCATACTTTCCTACAACACCTTCTATCCCTCCATCACCCACTCTGGCATTCAAGTCACCCAACACAACTACATAGTTCCTTCTACTCAGACCATCCACACATCTAGTTAACTCATTCCAGAATTCATCCCGCTCTTCCTCACTTCTCTCACATCCTGGCCCATACACACTAACAAAAGCCCAACATTCCCTTCCTATCCTAGCCCTCACCCACATCAGCCTAGATGACACTTCTTCCCATTCCACCACCTGATTTACCATCCATTCACTCAGCAATAATGCCACACCTTCTCTCGCTCTCCCCCTCTCAACCCCAGACACCCTACCCGTCACATCACCAAATGCCAACTATATATAATAAGATACCTCTTTTCAGACGTCCTGAAAAGAACCATTTTTCCATCTAATCTCTAAAAAATATAGCAAAAATATTGAGAATTTTTATTGTCAAAGATAAAAATATTTCAAAATTGTTGAGACTATGATATTTATGTTTGTGAATAAGATGGAAAATACACGTATAATACTTGTAAAGACAGTTGGGATTTCACAATCTTAACGTCAATAGGTGCGAATTCATTTGTAGATACATAGATTAATTATGAAAATATGGCATTTCTGTTGCACTTTTATGGTAAAATATGCTTGATGCAAAATTCCAGAAAATATTAGCTTAGGAAAAGTAGTCACTGTGGTTCAAGCGGTAGCGTCCGCGGTTCTGAGGCGTCAGGTCGAGGGTTCGCGCCCCGTCACGGTCTGAGGTTAGGAGGGCATGCATTCAGGGTAACGATTACATCTGTCAAAGCAAGTCCTTCGCAAGAAGGCAAACGTCCTAGCCCTTGGTAGAAAAGGGAGTCCGTGACGTAAAACCCGAGCAAAACAAATATATATATATATATATATATATATATATATATATATATATATATATATATATATATATATATATATATATATATATATATATATATATATATACACATTTATAATAATACTGAACTGTTAACATATAAAATAAAATGGAAGGAAAAAGGGCATTAAAGAAAACAACGAAAATATATATGAAGTACATATTAATTTCGTGAGCTCATCTGGCCACCGTCTCAAAGTATAATGACAAGAAATACAGCTAGCAAACAAGAACATACGAAAAAAAAACAAGAAAAATCTGTCCCACAAGGGTAATTTAAAAGGGATTAAGAGACACCTTTAATCCCTTTTAAATGACCTTGTGGGATATTTTATTCTTGTTCTTTTCGTATGTTCTAGCTTGCTAGCTGTATTTCTGTCATTGTACTTTGAGAAGATGGGCAGATAAGGCCACGAAATTAATAAGTACTTCAAAATATATTTTCGCTATTTTCTTTAATGGTCTTTTTCCTCCGATATATATATATATATATATATATATATATATATATATATATATATATATATATATATATATATATATTATTATTATTATTATTATTATTATTATTATTATTATTATTATTATTATTATTATTATTATTATTATTATTTTTATAACTTATTTTTATTATTATTATCATTATTATTATTATTATTATTATTATTATTATTATTATTATTATTATTATTATTATTATTATTATTATTATTATTATTATTATTATTATTATTATTATCATTGACAGCAGTAGCAGCAGCAGTAGTAGTAGTAGTAGTAATAGTAGTAGTAGTAGTAGAAGGAGCAGCAGTAATAGCAATAGTACTAGTAGTTGGGTAAAAAATGGAATGCTGAATACTCCAATCTTGAATGAGTGTGCAGGGTGATAGTACATGTGGTTATAATGTATGCATAATTCAGCGTTTTTTACTTGTCTCCAGCTATCTGATTATATTTAATTGCACTTATGAATGTCAGGAAATTTAATGTTATCGCCATTATACGTATAAAAAAGTAAAAAGTTTGTGATAATTTCTCATACGGGATTTTCTTTGTGCCCTAATATAGATTGATATGGTTGGCATCAACTGAAATCTGTGGCTCTTGTTTAATAAGAAAAGAAATCTCTTGGAAGAATGGAGGGGAAAGAGAACATAACATGTGCAATAGATTTGTAGTCACCGTGGCTCAAGCGGTAGCGTCCGCGACTTTGAGGCGTCAGGTCGAGGGTTCGCTCCCCGTCACGGTCTGATGTTAGCAAGGGCATGAACTCAGGGTAACGATTACATCTGCCAAAACAAGTCCTTCGCAAGAAGGCAACCGTCCTAGCCCTTGGTAGAAGAGGGATTCCGTGACGTAAAACCGGAACAAATGTATATTGCCCGTCTTTGTGACATACTGTCTTTATTGCCATTAAAAATGAATTCCTTTGATTTAGACATAGATAAGGATTTTTGCTGGCGAGGCTCTAGGAACTTTCAGATACAAGGTATCACTGCAATTATTAGCATTTTCCCTAATATCAAAATACCTTATGAATACTAACGCTATATTATCAGCGTCTTCTGCAAACTCTGGGAGGAAAAGCTACTATTATAAGCCTCATATTGCAAAACAAACTTAACCTAGCATACAAGTTATGTAGGGTAGAGAAAACTTTGGCTTTTAAATAATAATTCACTTATGTCTCAGTAAAAGACCTGGTTGTCTAAACTTTTGCTGGTAAGGAAATTATAACTTTTTTTTTGGTACAAAGCCGAGGGATATCTTTGAACTTCAGAAGGCAATATTCAACCAATGAAATTTCATCATAACCTAATCAGCTGGAGAAACTGGGAAAAATATGACCTCCACTGTTGTCACTTTTATAGTTCAATATTTGCTCCATTTCAAAATCTTATTACAAACTGGGAAAACATGACCTCCACTGTTGTCTCTTTTATAGTTCAATATTTGCTCCATTGCAAAATCTTATTGCAACTTTTTCATTATGTTAATTATAAGGTATAAGAAGCACCACTCATGAAAACAACCTTTCCGGGTTTTGCAGGCCTGAAAATGGAAGCTCTCTCTGTTATCGAAATGCAGGTGTTGTTATGGTGCAGTGACATAGTTTTGTATGGAGCGTTAGACTTATTTATTCATTTATACAAGTAATTCGTTTTTACCAATTATTTGCTTATGTATTTTTCATTTATTTATTCGGTTATTTATATTTCGGTAATACTTGTTTCCTCTATATATTTACTGTTAATTAACATTTACGAAACTTGTTTACCGCTTCATACACACACACACACACACACACACACACACACACACACACACACACACACACACACACACACTCATATAGGTACGATTGAAGTCATAAACTCAGTTGTTAACATGGCGCGGGAGAAAAAATGTAGGATTTTGATTATGGGAGACTTTAATCATAAAGAGATAGATTGGATAAATCTTGACCCACACAGTGGTGAGGACTCATTTGGGGCAAGATTCCTAGATTGCGTACAAGGGAATTTCCTACACCAACATGTAATGGAACCAACAAGAGCCAGGGGTGGGGATGAGCCATCACTACTTGATCTAGTGTTCACAGATAATGTGTTGGATATTGAAAATATTGAGTATGAACCACCAATTGGAAAGAGTGACCACTGTGTGTTGTTGATGGAGTATATCATTGAAGACATTCTTCCTGAGAGTAGAGGCACTGAGGACATGAGGAGGAACTATCCGAAAGGAGATTACATCAAAATGAATGAGCTTTTTGCAGTTATTGACTGGAGAACCTTATTTTACAACAAATCTGTACAAGAAATGTATGACATCTTTTGTGAGAAATATGGGAAGATAGTAGATTGCTGCATACCTGTCACCAAAGTAGGTGTAATTCATGCCAGAGAGAAATGGTTCGATAATGGGTGTAAAAGAGCTAAGGAGTGGAGAGACAAATGCTGGAAAAGGTATAGGAGGAGAAAAAACATAAATGCCTGGCAAACCTACAAAAGAGCAAGAAATGACTACCTAAGTAAAAGGAGAGAGGCAGAGAGAGATTATGAGAGGGACATCACCAGGAAGGCTAAAGAAAATCCCAAGCTTTTCCACAGCTTTATCAGAGGAAAACTGAAGGTAAAAGAACAGGTTTTAAGGCTAAAGAGAGCGGATGGAAGCATCACTGAGACGGACGAAGAGATCTGCAAAGAATTGAACAAGGAGTTTCAGTCAGTATTTACAGTAGAAAATACCCCACCCCCTCAGATTGCAGTGATAGAAGCTCAAGGGCCGGTATTAGAGAACATCAACCTTACAGCCACAGAGGTATGCAAAGCGCTGATGGATTTAGATGTTCATAAAGCTACAGGTCCTGATGACATATCCCCTCATGTGCTTAAAAAATGCGCAAACACAATATCAGTGGCACTAAGTATCATATTTAAGGAGTCACTGGAGTCGGGGGAGATTCCAAGATGCTGGAAACAAGCAAATGTGATACCTATCTTCAAAAAGGGAAGGAGGGATACGGCTCTGAACTATAGACCAGTTTCCTTGACCAGCATAGTTTGCAAAGTTATGGAGAAACTACTAAGGAAACATATCTCTCTTCACTTGGAATCCTTCAACTTTTTGTCAGTGAGGCAACATGGCTTCAGAGAAGGAAGATCAACAGTTACAAACTTATAAGAATTTTATGATGAGGTAAGCCAAATCTTACAGGAAAGAGAGGGCTGGGCAGATTGCATATTCCTAGACTTCCAGAAAGCATTTGACACTGTTCCACATGGGAGACTTATTAGGAAGCTGCAATCAATGGCTAGAATAGGTGGAAATGTCTTGGAATGGATAAAAACTTACTTAGAAGGAAGGGAACAGAGGGTTAGAGTAAGACACTCAGTGTCTGAATGGAGAAGAGTTAGTAGTGGAGTTCCGCAGGGTTCAGTTTTAGGGCCACTTTTTTTCCTTGTATATGTAAATGACCTACCAGAGTCTGTAAATTCATTCATGAATATGTTTGCAGATGATGCAAAGATTGTGAAGAAAGTAAAAAACGAGAACAATGGTAGAGAACTTCAGGAGGATCTAAATAATCTGCATGAGTGGTCAGAAAAGTGGCTAATGAAATTCAATACCTCAAAATGTAAGGTAATGAGAATGGGTACAAGTGCAAGAAGGCCCAAGCTTGACTACTCGGTGGCTGGAGTACAACTTCAAGAGACAGAAAATGAGAGAGATCTAGGAGTAAACATACTGGCAGATTTGTCTCCAGAAATACATATAAATGGCGTAGTAAGGGCAGCATATGCATTCTTATCAAATGTAAGGGTAGCCTTCAGGCACATGGACAAGGAAATGTTCAGAAATATTTATGTAACCTATGTGAGGCCAAAACTCGAATATGCAGCCCCCTTTTGGAATCCGCACTTGAAAAAGCACATAGCTAAGCTTGAAAAAGTTCAAAGACATGCCACGAAACTGGTGCCAGAAATACGCAATCTCGGTTATGATGAGAGGCTGAGGGAATTAGACTTGCCATCACTCGAAGCTAGAAGAGTAAGGGGGGATATGGTGACAGTCTTTAAATTCCTTCATGGTTATGATAGAGTGGATAGGGATCGATATTTCGATATGGCTGGCTCTAGAACTAGAGGTCATAGTTTGAAGCTTCGTAAGAAAACTTGTTTGCAGGATGTAAGGAAATACTTTTTCAGTGTAAGAGTAGTTGATAATTGGAATTGGCTAAGCGAGGAGGTAGTTAATGCTATCTCAATCCATAGTTTTAAGAACAGGTATGATAAGTATCACTAAGTCTAAAAATGGAACCGATGAGGAGACGGGAAGATACGAGCTCTGGGCTCTTTCCCGTAAACACAATTAGGTAATCACAATTAGGTAATCACACACACACACACACACACACACACACACACACACACACACACACACACACACACACACACACACACACACACACATATTTAAGGAGTCACTGGAGTCGGGGGAGATTCCAAGATGCTGGAAACAAGCAAATGTGATACCTATCTTCAAAAAGGGAAGGAGGGATACGGCTCTGAACTATAGACCAGTTTCCTTGACCAGCATAGTTTGCAAAGTTATGGAGAAACTACCAAGGAAACATATCTCTCTTCACTTGGAATCCTTCAACTTTTTGTCAGTGAGGCAATATGGCTACAGAGAAGGTAGATCAACAGTAACAAACTTATTAGAATTTTATGATGAGGTAAGCCAAATCTTACAGGAAAGAGAGGGCTGGGCAGATTGCATATTCCTAGACTTCCAGAAAGCGTTTGACACTGTTCCACATGGGAGACTTATTAGGAAGCTGCAATCAATGGCTAGAATAGGTGGAAATGTTTTGGAATGGATAAAAACTTACTTAGAAGGAAGGGAACAGAGGGTTAGAGTAAGACACTCAGTGTCTGAATGGAGAAGAGTTAGTAGTGGAGTTCCACAGGGTTCAATTTTAGGGCCACTTTTGTTCCTTGTATATGTAAATGACCTACCAGAGTCTGTAAATTCATTCATGAATATGTTTGCAGATGATGCAAAGATTGTGAAGAAAGTAAAAAACGAGAACAATGGTAGAGAACTTCAGGAGGATCTAAATAATCTGCATGAGTGGTCAGAAAAGTGGCTAATGATATTCAATACTTCAAAATGTAAGGTAATGAGAATGGGTACAAATGCAAGAAGGCCCAAGCTTGACTACTCGGTGGCTGGAGTACAACTTCAAGACACAGAAAATGAGAGAGATCTAGGAGTAAACATACTGGCAGATTTGTCTCCAGAAATACATATAAATGGCATAGTAAGGGCAGCATATGCATTCTTATCAAATGTAAGGGTAGCCTTCAGGCATATGGACAAGGAAATGTTCAGAAATATTTATGTAACCTATGTGAGGCCAAAACTTGAATATGCAGCCCCCTTTTGGAATCCGCACTTGAAAAAGCACATAGCTAAGCTTGAAAAAGTTCAAAGACATGCCACGAAACTGGTGCCAGAAATACGCAATCTCAGTTATGATGAGAGGCTGAGGGAATTAGACTTACCATCACTCGAAGCTAGAAGAGTGAGGGGGGATATGGTGACAGTCTTTAAATTCCTTCATGGTTATGATAGAGTGGATAGGGATCGATATTTTGATATGGCTGGCTCTAGAACTAGAGGTCATAGTTTGAAGCTTCGTAAGAAAACTTCTTCGCAGGATGTAAGGAAATACTTTTTCAGTGTAAGAGTAGTTGATAATTGGAATTGGCTAAGCGAGGAGGTAGTTAATGCTATCTCAATCCATAGTTTTAAGGACAGGTATGATAAGTATGACTAAGTCTAAAATGGAACCGATGAGGAGACGGGAAGATACGAGCTTTGGGCTCTTTCCCGTAAACACAATTAGGTAATCACAATTAGGTAATCACACACACACACACACACACACACACACACACACACACACACACACACACACACTCATAGCTAAGCTTGAAAAAGTTCTAAGACATGCCACGAAACTGGTGCCAGAAATACGCAATCTCAGGTATAATGTGAGGCTGAGGGAATTAGACTTACCATCACTCGAAGCTAGAAGATTGAGGGGGGATATGGTGACAGTCTTTAAATTCCTTCATGGTTATGATAGAGTGGATAGGGATCGATATTTTGATATGGGTGGGTCTAGAACTAGAGGTCATAGTTTGAAGCTTCTCAAGAAAACTTCTTTGCAGGATGTAAGGAAATACTTGTTCAGTGTAAGAGTAGTTGATAATTGGAATTGGCTAAGCGAGGAGGTAGTTAATGCTATCTCAATCCATAGTTTTAAGGACAGGTATGATAAGTATGACTAAGTCTAAAATGGAACCGATGAGGAGACGGGAAGATACGAGCTTTGGGCTCTTTCCCGTAAACACAATTAGGTAATCACAATTAGGTAATCACACACACACACACACACACACACACACACACACACACACACACACACACACACATAGCTAAGCTTGAAAAAGTTCAAAGACATGCCACGAAACTGGTGCCAGAAATACGCAATCTCAGGTATAATGTGAGGCTGAGGGAATTAGACTTACCATCACTCGAAGCTAGAAGATTGAGGGGGGATATGGTGACAGTCTTTAAATTCCTTCATGGTTATGATAGAGTGGATAGGGATCGATATTTTGATATGGGTGGGTCTAGAACTAGAGGTCATAGTTTGAAGCTTCTCAAGAAAACTTCTTTGCAGGATGTAAGGAAATACTTGTTCAGTGTAAGAGTAGTTGATAATTGGAATTGGCTAAGCGAGGAGGTAGTTAATGCTATCTCAATCCATAGTTTTAAGGACAGGTATGATAAGTATGACTAAGTCTAAAATGGAACCGATGAGGAGACGGGAAGATACGAGCTTTGGGCTCTTTCCCGCAAACACAATTAGGTAATCACAATTAGGTAATCACACACACACACACACACACATAGCTAAGCTTGAAAAAGTTCAAAGACATGCCACGAAACTGGTGCCAGAAATACGCAATCTCAGGTATAATGTGAGGCTGAGGGAATTAGACTTACCATCACTCGAAGCTAGAAGATTGAGGGGGGATATGGTGACAGTCTTTAAATTCCTTCATGGTTATGATAGAGTGGATAGGGATCGATATTTTGATATGGGTGGGTCTAGAACTAGAGGTCATAGTTTGAAGCTTCTCAAGAAAACTTCTTTGCAGGATGTAAGGAAATACTTGTTCAGTGTAAGAGTAGTTGATAATTGGAATTGGCTAAGCGAGGAGGTAGTTAATGCTATCTCAATCCATAGTTTTAAGGACAGGTATGATAAGTATGACTAAGTCTAAAATGGAACCGATGAGGAGACGGGAAGATACGAGCTTTGGGCTCTTTCCCGTAAACACAATTAGGTAATCACAATTAGGTAATCACACACACACACACACACACACACACACACACACACACACACACACACACACACACACATAGCTAAGCTTGAAAAAGTTCAAAGACATGCCACGAAACTGGTGCCAGAAATACGCAATCTCAGGTATAATGTGAGGCTGAGGGAATTAGACTTACCATCACTCGAAGCTAGAAGATTGAGGGGGGATATGGTGACAGTCTTTAAATTCCTTCATGGTTATGATAGAGTGGATAGGGATCGATATTTTGATATGGGTGGGTCTAGAACTAGAGGTCATAGTTTGAAGCTTCTCAAGAAAACTTCTTTGCAGGATGTAAGGAAATACTTGTTCAGTGTAAGAGTAGTTGTTAATTGGAATTGGCTAAGCGAGGAGGTAGTTAATGCTATCTCAATCCATAGTTTTAAGGACAGGTATGAAAAGTATGACTAAGTCTAAAATGGAACCGATGAGGAGACGGGAAGATACGAGCTTTGGGCTCTTTCCCGTAAACACAATTAGGTAATCACAATTAGGTAATCACACACACACACACACACACACACACACACACACACACACACACACATAGCTAAGCTTGAAAAAGTTCAAAGACATGCCACGAAACTGGTGCCAGAAATACGCAATCTCAGGTATAATATGAGGCTGAGGGAATTAGACTTACCATCACTCAAAGCTAGAAGATTGAGGGGGGATATGGTGACAGTCTTTAAATTCCTTCATGGTTATGATAGAGTGGATAGGGATCGATATTTTGATATGGGTGGGTCTAGAACTAGAGGTTATAGTTTGAAGCTTCTCAAGAAAACTTCTTTGCAGGATGTAAGGAAATACTTGTTCATTGTAAGAGTAGTTGATAATTGGAATTGGCTAAGCGAGGAGGTAGTTAATGCTATCTCAATCCATAGTTTTAAGGACAGGTATGATAAGTATGACTAAGTCTAAAATGGAACCGATGAGGAGACGGGAAGATACGAGCTTTGGGCTCTTTCCCGTAAACACAATTAGGTAATCACAATTAGGTAATCACACACACACACACACACACACACACACACACACACACACACACACACATAGCTAAGCTTGAAAAAGTTCAAAGACATGCCACGAAACTGGTGCCAGAAATACGCAATCTCAGGTATAATGTGAGGCTGAGGGAATTAGACTTACCATCACTCGAAGCTAGAAGATTGAGGGGGGATATGGTGACAGTCTTTAAATTCCTTCATGGTTATGATAGAGTGGATAGGGATCGATATTTTGATATGGGTGGGTCTAGAACTAGAGGTCATAGTTTGAAGCTTCTCAAGAAAACTTCTTTGCAGGATGTAAGGAAATACTTGTTCAGTGTAAGAGTAGTTGATAATTGGAATTGGCTAAGCGAGGAGGTAGTTAATGCTATCTCAATCCATAGTTTTAAGGACAGGTATGATAAGTATGACTAAGTCTAAAATGGAACCGATGAGGAGACGGGAAGATACGAGCTTTGGGCTCTTTCCCGTAAACACAATTAGGTAATCACACACACACACACACACACACATAGCTAAGCTTGAAAAAGTTCAAAGACATGCCACGAAACTGGTGCCAGAAATACGCAATCTCAGGTATAATGTGAGGCTGAGGGAATTAGACTTACCATCACTCGAAGCTAGAAGATTGAGGGGGGATATGGTGACAGTCTTTAAATTCCTTCATGGTTATGATAGAGTGGATAGGGATCGATATTTTGATATGGGTGGGTCTAGAACTAGAGGTCATAGTTTGAAGCTTCTCAAGAAAACTTCTTTGCAGGATGTAAGGAAATACTTGTTCAGTGTAAGAGTAGTTGATAATTGGAATTGGCTAAGCGAGGAGGTAGTTAATGCTATCTCAATCCATAGTTTTAAGGACAGGTATGATAAGTATGACTAAGTCTAAAATGGAACCGATGAGGAGACGGGAAGATACGAGCTTTGGGCTCTTTCCCGTAAACACAATTAGGTAATCACAATTAGGTAATCACACACACACACACACACACACACACACACACACACACACACACACACATAGCTAAGCTTGAAAAAGTTCAAAGACATGCCACGAAACTGGTGCCAGAAATACGCAATCTCAGGTATAATGTGAGGCTGAGGGAATTAGACTTACCATCACTCGAAGCTAGAAGATTGAGGGGGGATATGGTGACAGTCTTTAAATTCCTTCATGGTTATGATAGAGTGGATAGGGATCGATATTTTGATATGGGTGGGTCTAGAACTAGAGGTCATAGTTTGAAGCTTCTCAAGAAAACTTCTTTGCAGGATGTAAGGAAATACTTGTTCAGTGTAAGAGTAGTTGATAATTGGAATTGGCTAAGCGAGGAGGTAGTTAATGCTATCTCAATCCATAGTTTTAAGGACAGGTATGATAAGTATGACTAAGTCTAAAATGGAACCGATGAGGAGACGGGAAGATACGAGCTTTGGGCTCTTTCCCGTAAACACAATTAGGTAATCACAATTAGGTAATCACACACACACACACACACACACACACACACACACACACACACACACACACACACACACACACACATAGCTAAGCTTGAAAAAGTTCAAAGACATGCCACGAAACTGGTGCCAGAAATACGCAATCTCAGGTATAATGTGAGGCTGAGGGAATTAGACTTACCATCACTCGAAGCTAGAAGATTGAGGGGGGATATGGTGACAGTCTTTAAATTCCTTCATGGTTATGATAGAGTGGATAGGGATCGATATTTTGATATGGGTGGGTCTAGAACTAGAGGTCATAGTTTGAAGCTTCTCAAGAAAACTTCTTTGCAGGATGTAAGGAAATACTTGTTCAGTGTAAGAGTAGTTGATAATTGGAATTGGCTAAGCGAGGAGGTAGTTAATGCTATCTCAATCCATAGTTTTAAGGACAGGTATGATAAGTATGACTAAGTCTAAAATGGAACCGATGAGGAGACGGGAAGATACGAGCTTTGGGCTCTTTCCCGTAAACACAATTAGGTAATCACAATTAGGTAATCCACACACACACACACACCCACACACACACACACACACACACACACACACACATAGCTAAGCTTGAAAAAGTTCAAAGACATGCCACGAAACTGGTGCCAGAAATACGCAATCTCAGGTATAATGTGAGGCTGAGGGAATTAGACTTACCATCACTCGAAGCTAGAAGATTGAGGGGGGATATGGTGACAGTCTTTAAATTCCTTCATGGTTATGATAGAGTGGATAGGGATCGATATTTTGATATGGGTGGGTCTAGAACTAGAGGTCATAGTTTGAAGCTTCTCAAGAAAACTTCTTTGCAGGATGTAAGGAAATACTTGTTCAGTGTAAGAGTAGTTGATAATTGGAATTGGCTAAGCGAGGAGGTAGTTAATGCTATCTCAATCCATAGTTTTAAGGACAGGTATGATAAGTATGACTAAGTCTAAAATGGAACCGATGAGGAGACGGGAAGATACGAGCTTTGGGCTCTTTCCCGTAAACACAATTAGGTAATCACAATTAGGTAATCTCACGCACACACACACACACACACACACACACATAGCTAAGCTTGAAAAAGTTCAAAGACATGCCACGAAACTGGTGCCAGAAATACGCAATCTCAGGTATAATGTGAGGCTGAGGGAATTAGACTTACCATCACTCGAAGCTAGAAGATTGAGGGGGGATATGGTGACAGTCTTTAAATTCCTTCATGGTTATGATAGAGTGGATAGGGATCGATATTTTGATATGGGTGGGTCTAGAACTAGAGGTCATAGTTTGAAGCTTCTCAAGAAAACTTCTTTGCAGGATGTAAGGAAATACTTGTTCAGTGTAAGAGTAGTTGATAATTGGAATTGGCTAAGCGAGGAGGTAGTTAATGCTATCTCAATCCATAGTTTTAAGGACAGGTATGATAAGTATGACTAAGTCTAAAATGGAACCGATGAGGAGACGGGAAGATACGAGCTTTGGGCTCTTTCCCGTAAACACAATTAGGTAATCACAATTAGGTAATCACACACACACACACACACACACACACACACACACACACACACACACACACGCATAGCTAAGCTTGAAAAAGTTCAAAGACATGCCACGAAACTGGTGCCAGAAATACGCAATCTCAGGTATAATGTGAGGCTGAGGGAATTAGACTTACCATCACTCGAAGCTAGAAGATTGAGGGGGGATATGGTGACAGTCTTTAAATTCCTTCATGGTTATGATAGAGTGGATAGGGATCGATATTTTGATATGGGTGGGTCTAGAACTAGAGGTCATAGTTTGAAGCTTCTCAAGAAAACTTCTTTGCAGGATGTAAGGAAATACTTGTTCAGTGTAAGAGTAGTTGATAATTGGAATTGGCTAAGCGAGGAGGTAGTTAATGCTATCTCAATCCATAGTTTTAAGGACAGGTATGATAAGTATGACTAAGTCTCAAATGGAACCGATGAGGAGACGGGAAGATACGAGCTTTGGGCTCTTTCCCGTAAACACAATTAGGTAATCACAATTAGGTAATCACACACACACACACACACACACACATAGCTAAGCTTGAAAAAGTTCAAAGACATGCCACGAAACTGGTGCCAGAAATACGCAATCTCAGGTATAATGTGAGGCTGAGGGAATTAGACTTACCATCACTCGAAGCTAGAAGATTGAGGGGGGATATGGTGACAGTCTTTAAATTCCTTCATGGTTATGATAGAGTGGATAGGGATCGATATTTTGATATGGGTGGGTCTAGAACTAGAGGTCATAGTTTGAAGCTTCTCAAGAAAACTTCTTTGCAGGATGTAAGGAAATACTTGTTCAGTGTAAGAGTAGTTGATAATTGGAATTGGCTAAGCGAGGAGGTAGTTAATGCTATCTCAATCCATAGTTTTAAGGACAGGTATGATAAGTATGACTAAGTCTAAACTGGAACCGATGAGGAGACGGGAAGATACGAGCTTTGGGCTCTTTCCCGTAAACACAATTAGGTAATCACAATTAGGTAATCACACACACACACACACACACACACACACACACACACACACACACACACACACATAGCAAAGCTTGAAAAAGTTCAAAGACATGCCACGAAACTGGTGCCAGAAATACGCAATCTCAGGTATAATGTGAGGCTGAGGGAATTAGACTTACCATCACTCGAAGCTAGAAGATTGAGGGGGGATATGGTGACAGTCTTTAAATTCCTTCATGGTTATGATAGAGTGGATAGGGATCGATATTTTGATATGGGTGGGTCTAGAACTAGAGGTCATAGTTTGAAGCTTCTCAAGAAAACTTCTTTGCAGGATGTAAGGAAATACTTGTTCAGTGTAAGAGTAGTTGATAATTGGAATTGGCTAAGCGAGGAGGTAGTTAATGCTATCTCAATCCATAGTTTTAAGGACAGGTATGATAAGTATGACTAAGTCTCAAATGGAACCGATGAGGAGACGGGAAGATACGAGCTTTGGGCTCTTTCCCGTAAACACAATTAGGTAATCACAATTAGGTAATCACACACACACACACACACACACACATAGCTAAGCTTGAAAAAGTTCAAAGACATGCCACGAAACTGGTGCCAGAAATACGCAATCTCAGGTATAATGTGAGGCTGAGGGAATTAGACTTACCATCACTCGAAGCTAGAAGATTGAGGGGGGATATGGTGACAGTCTTTAAATTCCTTCATGGTTATGATAGAGTGGATAGGGATCGATATTTTGATATGGGTGGGTCTAGAACTAGAGGTCATAGTTTGAAGCTTCTCAAGAAAACTTCTTTGCAGGATGTAAGGAAATACTTGTTCAGTGTAAGAGTAGTTGATAATTGGAATTGGCTAAGCGAGGAGGTAGTTAATGCTATCTCAATCCATAGTTTTAAGGACAGGTATGATAAGTATGACTAAGTCTAAAATGGAACCGATGAGGAGACGGGAAGATACGAGCTTTGGGCTCTTTCCCGTAAACACAATTAGGTAATCACAATTAGGTAATCACACACACACACACACACACACACACACACACACACACACACACACACACACACATAGCTAAGCTTGAAAAAGTTCAAAGACATGCCACGAAACTGGTGCCAGAAATACGCAATCTCAGGTATAATGTGAGGCTGAGGGAATTAGACTTACCATCACTCGAAGCTAGAAGATTGAGGGGGGATATGGTGACAGTCTTTAAATTCCTTCATGGTTATGATAGAGTGGATAGGGATCGATATTTTGATATGGGTGGGTCTAGAACTAGAGGTCATAGTTTGAAGCTTCTCAAGAAAACTTCTTTGCAGGATGTAAGGAAATACTTGTTCAGTGTAAGAGTAGTTGATAATTGGAATTGGCTAAGCGAGGAGGTAGTTAATGCTATCTCAATCCATAGTTTTAAGGACAGGTATGATAAGTATGACTAAGTCTCAAATGGAACCGATGAGGAGACGGGAAGATACGAGCTTTGGGCTCTTTCCCGTAAACACAATTAGGTAATCACAATTAGGTAATCACACACACACACACACACACACACATAGCAAAGCTTGAAAAAGTTCAAAGACATGCCACGAAACTGGTGCCAGAAATACGCAATCTCAGGTATAATGTGAGGCTGAGGGAATTAGACTTACCATCACTCGAAGCTAGAAGATTGAGGGGGGATATGGTGACAGTCTTTAAATTCCTTCATGGTTATGATAGAGTGGATAGGGATCGATATTTTGATATGGGTGGGTCTAGAACTAGAGGTCATAGTTTGAAGCTTCTCAAGAAAACTTCTTTGCAGGATGTAAGGAAATACTTGTTCAGTGTAAGAGTAGTTGATAATTGGAATTGGCTAAGCGAGGAGGTAGTTAATGCTATCTCAATCCATAGTTTTAAGGACAGGTATGATAAGTATGACTAAGTCTAAACTGGAACCGATGAGGAGACGGGAAGATACGAGCTTTGGGCTCTTTCCCGTAAACACAATTAGGTAATCACAATTAGGTAATCACACACACACACACACACACACACACACACACACACACACACACACACATAGCAAAGCTTGAAAAAGTTCAAAGACATGCCACGAAACTGGTGCCAGAAATACGCAATCTCAGGTATAATGTGAGGCTGAGGGAATTAGACTTACCATCACTCGAAGCTAGAAGATTGAGGGGGGATATGGTGACAGTCTTTAAATTCCTTCATGGTTATGATAGAGTGGATAGGGATCGATATTTTGATATGGGTGGGTCTAGAACTAGAGGTCATAGTTTGAAGCTTCTCAAGAAAACTTCTTTGCAGGATGTAAGGAAATACTTGTTCAGTGTAAGAGTAGTTGATAATTGGAATTGGCTAAGCGAGGAGGTAGTTAATGCTATCTCAATCCATAGTTTTAAGGACAGGTATGATAAGTATGACTAAGTCTAAAATGGAACCGATGAGGAGACGGGAAGATACGAGCTTTGGGCTCTTTCCCGTAAACACAATTAGGTAATCACAATTAGGTAATCACACACACACACACACACACATAGCTAAGCTTGAAAAAGTTCAAAGACATGCCACGAAACTGGTGCCAGAAATACGCAATCTCAGGTATAATGTGAGGCTGAGGGAATTAGACTTACCATCACTCGAAGCTAGAAGATTGAGGGGGGATATGGTGACAGTCTTTAAATTCCTTCATGGTTATGATAGAGTGGATAGGGATCGATATTTTGATATGGGTGGGTCTAGAACTAGAGGTCATAGTTTGAAGCTTCTCAAGAAAACTTCTTTGCAGGATGTAAGGAAATACTTGTTCAGTGTAAGAGTAGTTGATAATTGGAATTGGCTAAGCGAGGAGGTAGTTAATGCTATCTCAATCCATAGTTTTAAGGACAGGTATGATAAGTATGACTAAGTCTCAAATGGAACCGATGAGGAGACGGGAAGATACGAGCTTTGGGCTCTTTCCCGTAAACACAATTAGGTAATCACAATTAGGTAATCACACACACACACACACACACACACATAGCTAAGCTTGAAAAAGTTCAAAGACATGCCACGAAACTGGTGCCAGAAATACGCAATCTCAGGTATAATGTGAGGCTGAGGGAATTAGACTTACCATCACTCGAAGCTAGAAGATTGAGGGGGGATATGGTGACAGTCTTTAAATTCCTTCATGGTTATGATAGAGTGGATAGGGATCGATATTTTGATATGGGTGGGTCTAGAACTAGAGGTCATAGTTTGAAGCTTCTCAAGAAAACTTCTTTGCAGGATGTAAGGAAATACTTGTTCAGTGTAAGAGTAGTTGATAATTGGAATTGGCTAAGCGAGGAGGTAGTTAATGCTATCTCAATCCATAGTTTTAAGGACAGGTATGATAAGTATGACTAAGTCTAAACTGGAACCGATGAGGAGACGGGAAGATACGAGCTTTGGGCTCTTTCCCGTAAACACAATTAGGTAATCACAATTAGGTAATCACACACACACCACACACACACACACACACACACACACACACACACACACACACACATAGCAAAGCTTGAAAAAGTTCAAAGACATGCCACGAAACTGGTGCCAGAAATACGCAATCTCAGGTATAATGTGAGGCTGAGGGAATTAGACTTACCATCACTCGAAGCTAGAAGATTGAGGGGGGATATGGTGACAGTCTTTAAATTCCTTCATGGTTATGATAGAGTGGATAGGGATCGATATTTTGATATGGGTGGGTCTAGAACTAGAGGTCATAGTTTGAAGCTTCTCAAGAAAACTTCTTTGCAGGATGTAAGGAAATACTTGTTCAGTGTAAGAGTAGTTGATAATTGGAATTGGCTAAGCGAGGAGGTAGTTAATGCTATCTCAATCCATAGTTTTAAGGACAGGTATGATAAGTATGACTAAGTCTAAAATGGAACCGATGAGGAGACGGGAAGATACGAGCTTTGGGCTCTTTCCCGTAAACACAATTAGGTAATCACAATTAGGTAATCACACACACACACACACACACATAGCTAAGCTTGAAAAAGTTCAAAGACATGCCACGAAACTGGTGCCAGAAATACGCAATCTCAGGTATAATGTGAGGCTGAGGGAATTAGACTTACCATCACTCGAAGCTAGAAGATTGAGGGGGGATATGGTGACAGTCTTTAAATTCCTTCATGGTTATGATAGAGTGGATAGGGATCGATATTTTGATATGGGTGGGTCTAGAACTAGAGGTCATAGTTTGAAGCTTCTCAAGAAAACTTCTTTGCAGGATGTAAGGAAATACTTGTTCAGTGTAAGAGTAGTTGATAATTGGAATTGGCTAAGCGAGGAGGTAGTTAATGCTATCTCAATCCATAGTTTTAAGGACAGGTATGATAAGTATGACTAAGTCTAAAATGGAACCGATGAGGAGACGGGAAGATACGAGCTTTGGGCTCTTTCCCGTAAACACAATTAGGTAATCACAATTAGGTAATCACACACACACACACACACACACACACACACACACACACACACACACACACACATAGCTAAGCTTGAAAAAGTTCAAAGACATGCCACGAAACTGGTGCCAGAAATACGCAATCTCAGGTATAATGTGAGGCTGAGGGAATTAGACTTACCATCACTCGAAGCTAGAAGATTGAGGGGGGATATGGTGACAGTCTTTAAATTCCTTCATGGTTATGATAGAGTGGATAGGGATCGATATTTTGATATGGGTGGGTCTAGAACTAGAGGTCATAGTTTGAAGCTTCTCAAGAAAACTTCTTTGCAGGATGTAAGGAAA
>JAXCGZ010011350.1:140000-155000 GCA_037179515.1 Halocaridina rubra
TACTGGCAGGAACTGCTGTGGGTGGACATCACAGTGGGGGGTTGGGGCTTGTCCTGGCTGACGAATACCCATTGTAATGAAATGGAAATAAAGTTTATATAAAGTTTATAATGCTTCAAGGACGATCATCTCTTTGGTTTCTTCTCCTCTTGATAGCCCTATTTTCTTAGAAAACAGAGGAAGTTATCCACTCAATGCTATTAAAGAGTTAGAAATTCATATAGGAAGAATCACGTGATTTAAGATGGTAATGCCGTGTTTAAGAAATTGGGAGTTCTATTTCACTTTCCTCTTTACTTTTCTCCTTCTCAGTTACTAAGAGTCCATAAAGCTCTTAGCCATCCCTGCTCAGAATACTGCTCCCACATCTCGGGTCCTTCCTATATTTATTTCCCTTATAGGGTTGAATCTAAGGCCATCCTATTCATTATTGACCTGTCTTGTACTTCTAATCTGGATTTCTTTTCTCTCCCCTGGAAAGTATAATTTCTTTCTCCTTTCTATCGATAGTACTTCCATTCCTGCTCTGATGAGCAGCCGAGTAGCATTCCTCCCCGCTGGTGAGGCCAAGTAACACATTCCAAATGGCCTCACCACACAGGTAAAGTGTGAAGATTTCTAGTTCTCGTATTAGTTAGTGCAGAGAATGCCTCTTTCTTTCCATTTCCAGACTCTGTCACTCTCTTCCTGTTTCTGTCTTCCCTAACTCATATGACTTTTCTTCTTTCAAGAAACAGATCTATTGTCCTAGAAGAGCGTAATCCTGCCATAAATTTAGCTTCTTCATCATTATAACTATTCATTTTGCTTGTTTTCTTTTTATCGTTTGTCCTATAGCTCCTACTTATTTTATTTTTCTTAATTTTTTTCATATTGTGTGGGCCCGGTGAGGGCAATTTTCTTTGCTCATCCTGGTGTTACATTCATAAAAACAATATGCCATGTAAAGATCGATGTAATTTATATGATTGGTAAGTTTCAATACATAGTCACCGTGGCTAAAGCGGTTGCGTCCGCAACTCTGAGCGTCAGGTCGAGGGTTCGCGCCCCGTCACGGTCTGAGGTTAGCAAGGGCATGCACTCAGGGTAACGATTACACCAGCTAAAACAAGTCCTTCGCAAGAAGGCAACCGTCCTAGCCCTTGGTAGAAAAGGGAGTCCGTGACGTAAAACCGGTATGTTTCAATACATAGGCACCATATAGATGCATAGGTGTCTTTTGGCACGTCTTAGAACTGCACTTATCTTCATAATGTATTTATATCATTGGTTCTTGGTGTAGAGGACTCAATGGCTTTATCTATCATTCACAGTTTCACAGGCTACAATTCTGTGACTTCTTTTTATGTATTAAGGGAGAGATTAACATATAAATCTGGGAGGTCTTTTTTTTTAGATTCTCCACCCACGGATGGATGGAACGGATCATGGAGGACCCATAGGGTGGTCGCCAACCGGCACAGGCCCCAACCCCCCCACTGTGGTGCCCAGCCACAGCAGTAACCTCCCCAGTAAACTACTTAAACTCTCTTGCCTGAACGAGGCGCGATCCCTCGACCTCGCAAATGCGAGGCCAGTGCGTTACCACTGTACAAGCCAGGAGGCTCTGGGAGATCCTCACCTGAATTACTGGGGACATTTTCATTAATGATTCCAATATCTATGCCTTGCTAGTCTTTAGAACGTATACATTAATCCTATTTGACAAAACTAATCATCTGAATTCTGTTAATAGTGCTTCTAAATATATATTTTTGCAGAGGAGGAAATTATGGTAAACATTCCTCTATTCCATATGGTGTCATTGGACTATTGAAAGCGTTCTGACAACCAAGGAGCAAACTGACAATGAATTCGAGCTTGTGGTTGCCCTTAATAACTCATATTACCAATGCCATATAAATTAAAGTAATAATAGGATATTCATCTCATTATTACCATTTCGAAAGTTTTACCAGCATGTTTCCAAGTGCTCAAACGAAACAGGACAGTAAGCTTTATTATCAAAATCTCCCCAAAATATGGTAAGTTATAACCAGAAACTCATCTTCATACCATTAAGTTATCCGTCTAGTAGAACATTTTTATGCTGAGTGTATTAATAGTCAGACTGAGTCAGTGACTCTTAAGAAAAAGACGAAATTAATATTTTTCTCAAAAGGATCATGTTATAGTAGTCACCGTGGCTCAAGC
Source organism: Halocaridina rubra (assembly GCA_037179515.1). NCBI lineage: Eukaryota > Metazoa > Arthropoda > Malacostraca > Decapoda > Atyidae > Halocaridina > Halocaridina rubra. Next base: position 142,194 of record JAXCGZ010011350.1, read on the forward strand.
GGTAGCGTCCGCTACTCTGAGGCGTCAGGTCGAGGGTTCAGCAAGGGCATGCACTCAGGGTAACGATTACATCTGCCAAAAACAAGTCCTTCGCAAGAAGGCAACCGTCCAAGCCCTTGGTAGAAAAGGGAGTCCGTGACGTAAAACCGGATCATGTTATTAAAGAATCTCTTTTTAAATATGAAAAACAAACATAAAAGAATATGGTGATGTGGTTCTCATTATCATTCTAATGAGGGATTTCGCTCTGAGATAATATTCATCTTATCAGGTACGTGAAGGAACAAAAAACACATTTATCCTATTCATAATATTTGCATAAGTCAAAAGTCAACTTCTGAATAAGTAATAATCTCTTTCTTTAGTTTCCTTATTTCTTTCTTGAAGGAGCATCTCTGCTTCTTTCTCTGTTTCTTATCCCACTTCAGTGTGGGGTCGGTGCATCTGGAGGGAGGATAGTTGTAGTATGTCTGAATGTCCACATGGCCCCGCCGGTTCCATCATATATTCCTTATTGTTTACCTTCACAAAAATTGATTTTGGTGAAAAAAAGCAAAGCAAAAAGGGTATATTCACGTCATCATCATCATAATTTTTTCTATATCTCAGCGCATTTTGCATCAATTCTCTTAATATCTGCTCTACGATAACAAGGAATTCAAATCAATATTACAATTAAGAAGCAAGTCCTTATGGCCAAGCAACTGCAGTTCATTGGCATTCTGGGTGGCATGTTATGCTTCATGAGGCCGGTTTATCTCTCTCTCTCTCTCTCTCTCTCTCTCTCTCTCTCTCTCCCTCTCTCTCTCTCTCTCTCTCTCTCTCTCTCTCTCTCTCTCTCTCTCTCTCTCTCTCATACATTCTTTATTAGATTTTTGCGGTTGCTACATCTCTTTTTCTTTGTCAGGGTCTGCATTGCTTTCTTTCCGTGGGACAAGATCAAACAGTGAGGTAAAAAATGATATGCACTTTGAGAATGTAGTTCTTGAAAGCAGAATCAGAAAATGAAGAAAAAAAGAGAATGAAAAAAATGAAGAAAAGAGAATGAAGAAAAGTAGGTCTTCGGTTTGATAGAATATCCACATTGTTTCACAGTTATAGAACCTTGGAAAAAAAAAAAGCAATGCCATCAACCTATTGGAGCTAGGATGATGAGATGTAGTAATATTAAGAGCATTTTAAGCAAATTAAAGAGAGAAAGTAAAATATACTTTAAGGAACGTAGGTTGAGAACCGCAAAAAAGAAAAGAAAAAAAAAAGCTTTTGCCATGCCTTCAGTTATTTCTAGACCTCTTGGTAGGATGTATTTAACCCTAAGAGGTCATTACCTCAACGGACACTTGCTTAAGTGAGTTTCAAGGAACTAGAAAATTTTAATCATAAGGTGATCATTTTCAAGCCCTTGTAATTACTTTATTAATTATCTTTTTTTTTTTTTGCTAATCCTATCTACCCACCGTAGTTTTAGACAAAATGTATCCATCTTGAAAATAGGAAAGGAAAAAAAAGTGATATCTTTAATTTTATAATATTTTGTCTACTCATTATAATTCAACTTGGGAAAACCATAATGAGAATGAGTCCTAAAGCACCTTTGAATCATATAAAGATAATTAGTAATTTCTAAGCTAAAAAAAAAACATGTTCCTAAAAATGAGGTTTTAGTAATCCCAAAAAGAGCTTTGCCAAAGATTTGTTGTTTTGATTAGACGCTTACGCTAAATGTAAATAAATAAAGTAGGTTGCAGATAAATATTTAGTCTACTCATTATCGTTCAACTTGGGATAACATTGGTGAGAATCAGTCCTAAAGCACCTTTGAATCATATAAAGATACTTAGTAATTTCTAAGTTCATAAAAACATGTTCCTAAAAACGAGGTTTTAGTAATCCCTAGAAGAGCTTTGATAAAGATATGGGTGTTTTGATTAGCTGCTGACGCTATGTTCTGGGTTTTAGGTCACGGACCCCCTTTCTACCAAGGGCTAGGACTTTTGCCTTCTTGCGAAGGACCTGTTTTGGCAGATGCAATCGTTACCCTGAGTGCATGCCCTTGCTAACCTCAGACCGTGACGGGGCGCGAACCCTCGACCTGACGCCTCAAAGTCGCGGACGCTACCCCTTGAGCCACGCTAAATGTAAATAAATAAAGTAGGTTGCAGATAAATAGTGTTGGAGAGTATCACTGCCCAGATCTACATGTGATAAGGTTGCTACAAAAAAAAAAAAAAAAAAAAAAAAAAAAAAAAAAAAAAAATATATATATATATATATATATATATATATATATATATATATATATATATATATATATATATATATATATATATATATATATATATATATATATAAGCAATCCCGCATCGGTTCGATGGATACTGGCTACAATAGAATTGTAGAACATGAAATAGACATGAATGCTATACTGAAATTTTTAAATAACCAACCAACACATGTAACACTTTTCCGTCGTTTTGTTCCAACCTGTTACAGTTATATGTAAAATTCATATATATATATATATATATATATATATATATATATATATATGTATATATATATATACAGTATATATATATATATATATATATATATATATATATATATATATATATATATATATATATATACACATATATATATATATATATATATATATATATATATATATATATATATATATATATATATATATATATATATATATATATATATATATATATATATACAGTATATATATATATATATATATATATATATATATATATATATATATATATATATATATATATATATATATATATATATATATATATATATATATATATATATATATATATATATATATATATATATATATATATATATATATATATATATATATATATATATATATATATATATATATATATATATATATATATATATATATATATATATATATATATATATATATATATATATATACATACATACATACATACATACATACATACATACATACATACATACATACATACATACATACATACATACATACATACATACATACATACATACATACATACATACATACATACATACATACATACATACATACATACATACATACATACATACATACATACATACTATATATATATATATATATATATATATATATATATATATATATATATATATATATATTTATGAATAATTTTTACCCCGACAGGGACTTGAACCTAGGATTTATAATTACTAAGCCAATCCTAGGTTCAAGTCCCGGTCGCGGTAAAAATGATTCATGTTTTCACATATTAATCTTCTTCTTCTTCCTCTATTTGCGTTCCCATTTTCATATGGGGTCGCATCTCTTCACTAGTCGTCTCCACTGGTTCCGGTCCATCACTTGCTCCTCCTCCAGCTGTCTCTCTCTGAGATCCTCCTTCAGTCGGTCCTTCCACCGTAGTTTAGGTCTTCCTCGTCTACGTCTGCCCTCCACGTCCATCTCCATCACTCTCACACCCACGTAGTCTTCTTCTCTCCTCTTCACATGACCGAACCACTGTAGTCTCCTCTCCTGCGCTTTCGCCGACGCCTCCACCACCTTCACTGTACCTCTGATCTGGTCATTTCGTATCCTGTCCTCCCTCGTCACCCCACACATCCACCTCAGCAGTCTCATTTCTGCGACATCTATCTTCCTTTCTTGAACCTTTTTCACATGCCACGTCTCCGCACCGTACAGCAACGCTGGTCTCACAACTGACTTGTACACTTTTCCTTTCACTCTAGCACTGATTTTCTTGTCATATAGCACCCCTGATGTTCTCTTCCAGCTGTTCCACGCTACCTGGATCCTATGATCAATCTCTCTCTCTAGGTCTCCATCCTTCGTTACGTAGGAGCTGAGGTATTTGAAGGCGTCCGCCTTTGGGAGCTTGTGGTCTTGCATGAACAGGTCGCCTCCTTGTGTCACATTGCACTCCAGGTACTCCGTTTTCTGTCTGCTCACCTTCAGTCCGTAATCCTCCAGCAAACCCCTCCATAGCTCCAACCTCTCTTGCAATTCTTCACGGCTCTCGGAGACCAAAACAATATCGTCTGCAAAGAGCATGCTCCATGGTGCCTCCTTTGTCACTTCCTCCACCATCACATCCATGAGAAGGTTAAATAGATAGGGGCTAAGAGCTGATCCCTGATGGAGTCCAACTTTCACCTGAAAAGGCTCTGTAGTGCCAACTGTACTTCTTACTCTTGTTGTGGCTTCCCTGTATATGCCCTGAACTATCTTGACATACTTCTCCTTCACTCCCTTCGACCTCATACTCCTCCACACCTCGCTTCTCGGGACCCGATCATAAGCTTTTTCCAGGTCAATAAACGCCATGTACAGCCCTCTTTGCTTATCTCTATATTTTTCCATTGTCTGCCTCATTGCGAATACTGCATCCATTGTTCCTCGACCTTTCATAAAACCAAACTGCTCACTACAAACTTCTGTCTCCTCCCTCAGCCTTTTATCCAACACTCTTTCCAGCAGCTTCATAGTGTGAGATGTTAGCTTAATTCCTCTATAGTTGTTGCAACTCTGGATGTCTCCCTTTTCTTTGAAAATCGGTACCATTATACTATCTCTCCACTCGTTCGGGATAGTCTCTTCCTTCATCACCATGTTCAGGAACTTTGTCAGCACCCGTATCCCTTCTTCGCCTAAACTCTTCCATACCTCTGCAGGAATCTGGTCTGGCCCTACTGACTTTCCATTTTTCATCTTCTTCAACGCTTCTCTGACTTCCGCCTCACTCACAGCGTCTACCTCTCCCTCCATTCCCACTCCTTCACCTCTTCGTATTCTTGGATTTTCCTGATTTAGAAGTTCTTCGTAGTAGTCCCTCCACCGCATTTTAATCATGTCGGGGTCAGTAAGCACTCTTCCGTTCTTATCCTTGATTTGCTTTATTGATGTTAGGTCCTTTGTCGATCTGTTCCTTTCTTTTGCTAACTTATAGATTCTCTTCTGTCCCTCCTTTGTTTCAAGGTTCTCATACATATCCTGCAGTGCTGCTGCACGCGCCTGTGCTACAGCCCTCTTCGCCTCCTTATTTGCATCTTTCAACATAGCTTTACGCTCCTCTGTTCTTTCCTTGTCGTAAGCTTTCTTCATCTTTTTCTTCTTTTCTATCTTCTCTTTGCAATTTGAGGACCACCACCAAGACTCTTTTCCGTTTCTCGGCTTCTTTCCAGATGACTTTCCGAGGACTTCCTCTGCCGTACTCCTGATCACTTCACTGTTCCTTTTCCACCACTGATCCACCTCCTCTGCCTCTTCTATCCTTTGTAGTGCTTTCCTCTTGAACTCCTGCCGCACCACCTCATCCTTGAGTTTCCACCACTTGATCCTAGGTTCTCCCCTCTCGACTCCGGTCCTTCGCGTCCTTACAACCAGCTTCGCCACAACTGGGCTGTGCTGCGCTCCCACACTCTCTCCTTGTAGTACTTTACAGTCTTCCACTTCTCGAATGTTTTCTCTTCGATACAGGAGGAAGTCAATTTGACTCTCTCTGGGACCACTCCTGTATGTCCGGTAGCTGTTTTTCATGAAGAACGTGTTCAGGATCGCCATGTCAAATGCTATGGCAAATTCCAGCACGCTCTCCCCCTCCTGGTTTTTCACTCCAGTACCTTTGCCTCCATGAACTCGTCTCACTCCATCATTGTCATGTCCTATATGCCCGTTTAAGTCGCCGCCCACGACACACCTCTCCCCCGGCGGGACCTCCCTCTGTACTTCGTCTATTTCTTGCCAGAACGTTTCCTTCTCTGCGTCATCGCACCCAACTTGGGGGGCATATGCGCTGATCACGTTTATTGCTTTCTGACCATATACCAACTTGATCCTCAAAATCCTGCTGCTCTTCCTCACCACCTCCACCAGCTCCTCCTTGGTTTCGGGGTCTAGCACCACACCCACTCCATTTCTTCCTCTCTCATCCGCTCCACTGTATATCAACTTGTAGCCTCCACCCAAATCTCGTGCTTTATTTCCTTTCCATCTTGTCTCTTGTACACACAGTATGTTAATCTTCCTTCTCTCCATCAAATCCGCAACTTCTCTTCCTCTACCGGTCATGCTACCGATGTTAAGAGTAGCAATCCTCAGGGTATGGACTCGCTTCTTTAGCCGCACCCGTCCATATTGATGCGGTAACCCTCGTCCAGTTTCAACAGAGGTCGGGCTCCTCTGTGCGTCGCGTGAGCGGGGTACGCCCTGGCCATCTTCGGTATTCTCTCGACTGCTATCCATGGATTTGGCAAAAGGGTTTTACAGCCGGATGCCCTTCCTGACGCCAACCCTCCCCATTTTTCCGGGCTTGGGACCGGCACTGGGCTGCTATTTCTAGCAACCCTCACATATTAATGTGAGTATATATATATATATATATATATATAATATATATATATATATATATATATATATATATATATATATATATATATATATATATATATATATATATATATATATATATATTTTACCCCGACCGGGACTTGAACCTAGGACTTATAATTACTAAGCCAAAGTCCTAGGTTCAAGTCCTGGTCGGGGTAAAAATGATTCATGTTTTCACATATCTAATGTGCTTATGTGTTTATATATATATATATATATATATATATATATATATATATATATATATATATATATATATATATATATATATATATATATATATATATATATATATATATATATATATATATATATATATATATATATATCTATATATATATATATATATATATATATATATATATATATATATATATATATATATATATATATATATATATATATATATATATATATATATATATATATATATATATATATATATATATATATATATATATATAATGTAGGCTAATCATTGTAAAGCATGTGATGATTATATTTGCATCGAGCCACAGAGAAATAAATAGCATAGCAGCTAACCAAAAGTGTTTTTGTATACATCAAATATGCATCCTCAGGGCAACTAAATATGGATTATAAAATGAGCTTTCAAAGAAAACACCAGACCTAAGGAAAAAAAAACTACAAATTGTGCAATATAATACTAAGAACTATTATAAAAGACTTTTTACAAATTATATAATATTAAAAAGTATTCTAATAGACTTATTGCAAATTATATAATATTAAGAATTATTCTAAAAGACTTAATATAAATTATATAGTATTAAAAACTATTCTAAAGGACTTATTACAAATTATATAATACTAAAAACTATTCTAATAGACTTATTACAAATTACATAATACTAAAAAATATTCTAAAAAACTTAGTACAAATTATGTAATATTAAAAACTATTCTAAAAAACTTATTACAAATTATATAATATTAAAAACTATTCTAAAAGACTTATTACAAATTACATAATATTAAAAACTATCCTAAAAGACTTATTACAAATTATGTAATATTAAAAACTATTCTAAAAGACTTATTACAAATTATATAATATGTTTTTAAAACTATTTGAAAACGATTATACTACATCTAGCTGTCTTAATTACCGAAATTCATAACGTATAAAAACAACTTAATTAGTCATTAATGGGTCATTTGCTAAGATGATTCTAAAACAACTGTCTAAAAATTAAAAAGATGAATTGGTAATAAAAATTAAATTTATTAAGCATCATAACAACCAAATCAGTAAAAAAAGAAATTCTTCTCAAGAATTTTTGTTGTTGTTGAGTAGAGTATTTAAGTTTTATTCTGTAAATTAGACAGCTAGATGCAGTATAATTGTTTTCGAATAATTTTAGCACATATTGTATGATTTGTAATAAGGGTTTTAGAATAATATTTAGTATATATTATGTAATTAGTAGTTTTTTGGGCCTGATGTTTTCTTTGAAATTTTATTTTATATTGTATATTTAGTAGGCTCTGAGGATGTATATTTGATATAAACGAAAGCACTTGGTCCTCTGCTATAATTTTTATTTCCCTGTAGCTCGTTGCATATATATATATATATATATATATATATATATATATATATATATATATATATATATATATATATATATATATATTCAGCAATACATAATATAATATTGACTATTATAATATCCGTTCACTGTTCTATCAAGTTGAGTAATAAGAAAAAAGAAACTGCTTAGAAAACGGAGATAACATATCTTCCTCATTATCATATAAATTTCCAATCACTTCTGACATCCTTGGCGCTTCCTGGGAGATTGAAGTTTTAAAACTTTATGAGTCCCTCCCGGGAGGGATTTCAGATATTCACATATTTTACCTTTTGGAAAGTTGTAAACACGGTCCCAAACAAATAATCAAGAAATATCATGACTCAGCAATTTCTCAGAATTAGATTAGCAGCATGGTATTGCACTCTCCAGGATTTAAAAGCTGTGAGTTAAATTTTTTTATAACAATAATAATAATAATAATAACAATGATAATAAAGGTAATAAAATGATAATAATTAAAATAATAATAATAATAATAATAATAATAATAATAATAATAATAATAATAATAATAATAATAATAATAATAATGATAAACACAATAATAATGATAATAATAGTAATAATAAAAATAATAATAATAATAATAATAATAATAATAATAATAATAATAATAATAATAATAATAATAATAATGATATTAATAGTAATAATAATAATAATAATAATAATAATAATAATAATAATAATCTTCTTCTTCGTCTACATCTTTTCCCACTTTTATGTGGGGTCGATGTTTCTGGCCAGTTATCTGTACTGGCCATATTTTGGTTTTGGCAAAATTTTTATGGCCGGATGCCCTTCCTGCCGCCAACCCTCCCCCATTTACCCGGGCTTGGACCGGCACCAAGTTGAGGCTGGCTTGCCCCCCTCAGTGGCTGGGTTAATAATAATAATAATAATAATAATAATAATAATAATAATAATAATAATAATAATAATAGTAATAATAATAATGATAATAATAATAATTACAATAATATTTATATTATTATTATAAATAATAATAATAATAATAATAATAATAATAATAATAATAATAATAATAATAATAATAATAATAATAATAATAATAATAATAATAATAATAAAAATGAAATATACAAAATTAGAAAACTTGCAACAGGCTTTGCAAATCATATCTTTTTATGTGAGGTTGCAGAGAGGGAGATAGTAATGGAAGGAGAGTGTAGAGACATGCCCGCTCCGTTAATTGGAATGTAGATGACAGATGAAAACAAAATAAAAAATCAAAAAGACTTCCTATGCAAACAGCCTGTTCTTTATTGCTCAAGAACGCAATATCACCCAATAAAAATATAAGTTCTTTTTTCGTTCTGCGTGGTTATCACAAGAGAACCTTCTCTTAGGTAAAGCATTTCCTTATTGTATTTCTCTTTTCGCAATGAATACATTATAACAATTTTACTGTGCAATATGTAATATTTTACAAAACAAGGAAAGAAATGCTCAGAACTGAGCTAGCGCTTTAGCCAAGTGTTTAGCTTTGCTATAGTCGAGTATTTCTTTTTCATGTCATTTTGTTGTGTAAAATATGCATATTTATGCATTTAATTGTTTGTTATGCTGTTAGACTAAAGGTTCTTTCTAGAGGCTGAATAAACTTGAAGTGGATTCCTCGCTCTCCTGTCAGTGTAATTTAACCTGTAGCTGACAGGATAAGATCTGGCCTGGAGCACAAATGGATAGTATGTTTAGTCGTTGCTACCAGGTGATATTTAGGCTTTAGATGCACCAAGGGAACCAGTTCACAGATGGTTGAATTTAAGTCACGATCCCGGCATATGCCTTAATTTTGGAAGCTTCCTGGCTAGTACAGTGGTAACGCACTGGCCTGGCATTTGCGAGGTCGATGGATCCCGCCTCGTCCAGGCAAAAGAGTTTAAGCTGTTTACTGGGGAGGTTCCTGCTTTGGTTGGCCACCACAGTGGGGCGCTGGGGTCTGTGCCGGCTAGTGGCCACCCTATGGGTCCTCCATGACCCGTTCAACACATCCGTGGGTGGAGAATCTAAAACAACAAGCCTTAATTTTGGAGATTTTTGGTCTAGGCATTTACAGAAAGACCTTCCCGACACAGCCTTCTTATGTGTATTTCATAAGTTGTTAGAGGTGTATAGCTACGTGGATCAGTTAATTACTATTTGGCTGCAAGGCAATAAACAGCCAAAAGAGAGTTAGGATTTGACTGAAAAACAGTAAACATAAAAGGCAAAGAGAGTTAGAGGCAGCCAGAATGAGACTGGGAAGAACTCCGGGGCTTTGGGGCACTCTAGTGCAGAGTTGTACCCAGATAATAAAACTGCAGTTTTTCCCTCCCAAGATTATCGAGTTTTCTGCAGGCTACCATTAGTTCGGTCTCTGCATACTCTGACTCGATCACCATACTACATTTGACTAAAGTTGCGTTAAGTGTTGACAATAGTAGGATAACATACGACTACCCTATGAAGAGACTGATTAAAGGAAGAGAGTTAAAGTATGCTTTTGGAGATAAAGTATTAGAATAAAGAAGACAACCTTAATCTACGCTACCAAAAGCTCAGAATGTAGAATATTAAAAAAAAGAAAAAAAAAAAGATTAAAAGAGGAACAGCCCCATTCGAGGAAGCTTACATATATATATATATATATATATATATATATATATATATATATATATATATATATATATATATATATATATATATATATATATATATATATATATATATATATATATATATATAGAGAGAGAGAGAGAGAGAGAGAGAGAGAGAGAGTGAGAGAAAAAAACATTATTTTCATAGTAAAAAGTATTTTTTTTTAAACTCGGAAAAATAAGGAGGTGAAATTCTTGTCCTTATGGAACCAACACCGTCACTTAAATTAGTGAGTGATGAAGTCGAAGACTGAAATCAATACCTTACCTGAGAGTGTTATTTGAAGACGAGAGAAACCCTGTAAGGCTTGTTTGCATCTTGTTCCTGGGAATATTTTGTGAACTGAAACTCCTGTTCTTTCTAACCATTGAGCAAAAACATTCACATGTGGGTTCGGAAACATGAGCATGCGAACGTATACATATAATTACAGATTTTAGAGAGGGGGTATACCGCTTGAGGAGTTCGCGAACGTATACATATATTCAATTACTGATTTTAGAGAGGGGGATACCGCTTGAGGAATACGCGAATGTATACATATATTCAATTACTGATTTTAAAGAGGAGGATACCGCTTGAGGAGTACGCGAACGTATACATATATTCAATTACTAATTTTAGAGAGGAGGATACCGCTTGGGGAGTACACGAACGTATACATATATTCAATTACTGATTTTAGAGAGGGAGATACCGCTTGGGGAGTACGCGAACGTATACATATATTCAATTACTGATTTTAGAGATGGGGATACCGCTTGAGGAGTGCCGGAATCCTTTCTTTCTTATAGGTTTTAGTGACTTTGGTGAAGAATGACTTTTCGTGTCACACTAAGCGAGCTGAACTCACTAACACCTGAGGGAAGATATGCAATATATATATATATATATATATATATATATATATATATATATATATATATATATATATATATATATATATATATATTATAATTTTGAAAGTTCTGCAAAGGAAAAGCTAAAAAAATGAAACACAGTTACATACGTAACAAAAAAAAAAAAAATCAAGGAATATAAACTTGAGTTAAAAGGATATATATTTTTTTTTGGCATGAGTAATAGGTATAAACTTTAAGATATAAATTGGATCCCGCGGTCAAATTTCATTAAAAAGAAAGTAAAAAAGAACAAAAAAATAGCCTTGGGAGGTGCAGAAGGAAATCATGCTCGAAATAGCCTTCCAGTGCAATTAAAAATCGCATCTTAGAGAAAAACAAGATGGAAACCCTATTAATTTATGGAATTTTCGATATTCTATATTTTCCTGCCAAGATTTAGTGAAAAATTATATCTATCTCTCTTATTAACAAATTTAAATCCTAATAAATATGCTCAAACTTTACTAGGACTTGTAAAAGAATATTGAGATATTATTGACTCTGACACCATCTTTCATTTATATTTTCTTCTTCCTCCTCCCCCTCTGCTCCTCCTACTTCGCCTCCTCTTCCTCCTACACATGCTAATCTTAATCCTTCTCCTCCTTCTAATAGTATTCCTCCACCTCCTCCTCCTCCTCTTTTTCTTTCTTTTCTCCCTTTCCTTCTTCTTCTTCTTCTTCTTCTTCTTCTTCTTCTTCTTCTTCTTCTTCTTCTTCTTCTTCTTCTTCTTCTTCTTCTTCTTCTTCTTCTTCTTCTTCTTCTTCTTCTTCTTCTTCTTCTTCTTCTTCTTCTTCTTCTTCCTTCTTCTTCTTCTTCTTCTTCTTCTTCTTCTTCTTCTTCTTCTTCTTCTTCGAAGAAGAAGAAGAAGAAGAAGAAGAAGAAGAAGTAGAAGTATATAGAAGTCATCGCATTTTAAATAGAAATAAAAACGTGCTCTTTTGGACTTGAATGGGACTGTCCAGGAGATCTTCATTTTAAGTCCTCCTTCACTTACGGTTCTTTTTCTGTGCCTATATCAACACTGAATACTCTTTGATATTCGTTACACATCTCTCACTGTCCCTTCACATCAAACAAACCATAACACTCCCCATCTTTATGTCTCTTTGCGTTAGGTTTTCTTTGTGCCCAGGCCAGATGAAGGCAATTTAATTTGCCTGTCCAGGTGTCAAACTCATCAAAAGAA
>JAXCGZ010011350.1:162500-187500 GCA_037179515.1 Halocaridina rubra
AAATACTGAGTACGTGATAGATACTCTATTGCTTTAACAATATATATTTTAATGCAAAAAAACTGTTATGTAATATTAATCGCTGTCTTACACCAACTTAGCAAAATATTATGTACAACCCTGTATTTAACGAATAAAGAGCAACCTGAGTTGGGCATGGAACATGCAGTCTAACAAAATCAATAGCAACCTCAGCCACGAAAAAGAGCGTGATCTAACGCAATTTATCAAAGGAGTCTGTCCCATTCTTTCAGTCTCTTTCTCCGCTTAATTTTTGTGTTTTCTTGTTATTCTTTCCCATTTTATTTTCCCTCCCGCTGTGATGACATCCAAAATGGAGCTAAGAGTGCAATGGATGGTATATCGTCTCTCCCCTTATCGCATCCATCTAAAAATCTATGTATGTATGTATCTATCTATCTATCGGATCAACTGAAGAATCTTCCCCCCAGGATACCCAACTGAAGAATCTCTACCCCAACTGAGATCAACTGAAGATTCTCCCCCCTGAGTTCCCGGCGTAACAATTTCCCCCAATTGAACTCAAAGACAACAACATTATTAAGATGAGGTTAGATAAGCTGGAAAATAATAATAATGTTAATAAAAAAAACCCAGGTGATTCCAGTAGGGGAAGCGTAGTCACCGTGGCTCAAACGGAAGCGTCCGCGACTCTGAAGCGTCAGGTCGAGGGTTCGCGCCCCGTCACGGTCTGAGATTAGCAAGGGCATGCACTCAGGGTAACGATTACATCTGCCAAAACAAGTCCTTCGCAAGAAGGCAACCGTCCTAGTCCTTGGTTGAAATGGGGGTCCGTGACGTAAAACCGGAACCAATTCCAGTAGGGGAAGCGGTTAATTAAATCTGCAATACCCACATGTCACACCGGAAATAATTTCTATTGCTAAATTAAATCATTCTTAACACTGTCAACTGTAACAGATTAAAATCTAATTATAGAAATTACAAGAAATATTGCCAATCTATCCTTTAAATTTATGTGCTGTCGTCTAAACCTACATCCCCTTATCAAGAGAGAGAGAGAGAGAGAGAGAGAGAGAGAGAGAGAGACTGGCCAACTGCCATCTAATCTTATACCAGTCTTTAAATCAATAATCATGGATTCCCAGTAAAAATGGTATTGGTTTTGAAATTATTCATTTTCAAAATACTGCTTTATAATATAGAAGTAGAACATTTAATTTCATAAATGAGCTTTCATACTTCAGAATTCATATTGAGAGCCAAGTACCCATTCAGCCACAGTCCAGAAATGAAGTAGTGGTGTTAAATCCAAGTAGTACGTATTGTTTGTTTTAGATTCTCCAGACACGGATGTGGAACGGGTCACGGACGACCCATAGGGCGGTCGCCAGTCGGCACAGGCCCCAACCTTCCACTGAGGTACCCAGCCACAGCAGTAACCTCCCCTCATCTACGATTAATATGCAACAAGGAGTATTTTCCGGTGTTGTTCGACTTAATCGTTAATGCATTTGGCGTGCAGAAAAAATAGTACTGATATTTGGTTACTGTTCTGAATGGTGACTTCAGGCACATGGACAAGGAAATGTTCAGAAATATTTATGTAACCTATGTGAGGCCAAAACTCGAATATGCAGCCCCCTTTTGGAATCCGCACTTGAAAAAGCACATAGCTAAGCTTGAAAAAGTTCAAAGACATGCCTCGAAACTGGTGCCAGAAATACGCAATCTCAGTTATGATGAGAGGCTGAGGGAATTAGACTTACCATCACTCGAAGCTAGAAGAGTGAGGGGGGATATGGTGACAGTCTTTAAATTCCTTCATGGTTATGATAGAGTGGATAGGGATCGATATTTTGATATGGCTGGCTCTAGAACTAGAGGTCATAGTTTGAAGCTTCGTAAGAAAAGTTTTTTGCAGGATGTAAGGAAATACTTTTGCAGTGTAAGAGTAGTTGATAATTGGAATTCGCTAAGCGAGGAGGTAGTTAATGCTATCTCAATCCATAGTTTTAAGGACAGGTATGATAAGTATCACTAAGTCTAAAATGGAACCGATGAGGAGAGATGAGGAGACGGGAAGATACGAGCTTTGGGCTCTTTCCATTAAACACAATTAGGTAATCACAATTAGGTAATCACACTATATCACTGTTTCAATGTGAATATTTTCTTAATGCCATATGAACATAAAAGAGGTTTAACAAGATGATGCGGCATACATTTTCGAACTTTATATAAAGTAATAAGCCGATGGACTTGGGTCATGGCCAACCACACGCTGCAGTGCTAGAACTGAAGGCTTTGGACTTAAATAGGATTGGCAAATACAAACAAACGATAAGCCTTTCTTCA
The DNA here is from genome assembly GCA_037179515.1 of Halocaridina rubra. NCBI lineage: Eukaryota > Metazoa > Arthropoda > Malacostraca > Decapoda > Atyidae > Halocaridina > Halocaridina rubra. Next base: position 164,841 of record JAXCGZ010011350.1, read on the forward strand.
ATTATGGTACTTTTTCTATGCCTACATTAGCTTCAACTACTCTAACGTAGCTGTTACACATTTCTTACTATCTCTTGACGTCTGACATGTCACAACACTCCTTACGTCTGTTTATCTTTACAGACAAATAGACATTGGACTTCTTTATCAAAACTACATTACTACTACACTACCACACTCACCACCACGGCCACCACCACTACTACTGCTACTACTACAGCAGTTGCTGCTAATACAACTTACTCTTCTCTATTGCCAAAACAAGGAATAAAAACATAAACGGTAGCGTGCATCTTCTTTGTTAGAAATTGCAGATGTACGAAATAGAATGGAAGTAAAAAAGCGAAGCTTCGCTTTTTATTGCCGCTTAAGCTTCTGGCAAAGGGCCAAAAGGAAAAGTTGGAGGACATGGAAGATACACTTTGTTAGTTTATTTCTACCAATTTATACAACTGAACATACAGATGCTTTTGCTCTTACATTATCTGTTTGCTCACGAATTACAGTACTGTAAACATATTGCCCCCATTTTCCCAATAGCATAGACTGTAATTACCTGTGTGATTATAGTTGATGATGTGTATCTCTCTCTCTCTCTCTCTCTCTCCTCTCTCTCTCTCTCTCTCTCTCTCTCTCCTCTCTCTCTCTCTCTCTCTCTCTCTCTCTCTCTCTCTCTCGCGCGCACACACACACACACACACACACACACACACACACACACACACATATATTATTATTATTATTATTATTATTATTATTATTATTATTATTATTATTATTATTACTATTATTATTATTATTATTATTATTATTATTATTATTATTATTATTATTATTATTATTATTATTATTATTATTATTATTATTATTATTATTATTATCATTATTATCATTATTATTATTATTATTATTATTATTATTATTATTATTATTATTATTATTATTATTATTATTAAAATTATCATTATTATTATTGTTATCATTATTATTATTATTATTATTATTATTATTATTATTATTATTATTATTATTATTGTTATTTTTATTATTATTAATATTATTATTATTATTATTATTATTATTATTATTATTATTATTATTATTATTATTATTATTATTATCATTATTATTATTATTATTATTATTATTATTATTATTATTATTATTATTATTATTATTATTATTATTATTATTGTTATTAATATTATCATTATTATTATTATTATCATTATTATTATTGCTATTATTATTATTATTATTATTATTATTATTATTATTATTATTATTATTATTATTATTATTATTATTATTTTTATTACTATTATTATTATTATTATTATTATTATTATTATTATTATTATTATTATTATTATTATTATTATTATTATTATTATTATTATTATTATTACTTTTAATTTTTTTGTTATTGCGATATTCATTGTCACTTTCATTGATATCGTCATTGTCATAGCCATTGTAACCGTTAACGAAATCATTTCCGTTATTGTTATTATTGTATTTAAGCTACGTTTACTGTTCTTGTTATTGGTTGTGAGTTCATTACTAGTACCATGAGTTCGTCAATTATCTAAAAATTTATAAATATATCACCTGTATGTTTACAGAATATACAAGGTTTAATTACATTTTTCAAAACTTTTTTTTTATATATATCCATCATAAAATTCAGCAAACACAATCAATGTTCCGGTTTTACGTCACGGACTCCCTTTTCAACCAAGGGCTAGGACGGTTGCCTTCTGGTAGAGGACTTGCTATGGCAGATGTAATCGTTACCCTGAGTGCATGCCCTTGCTAACCTCAGACTGTGACGGCGCGCGAACCCTCGACCTGACGCCTCAGAGCCGCGGACGCTACCGCTTGAGCCACGGTGACTACTTAAATACCCAGTCAATCTAGGGATATATTTTACCGCTAGGGCATATAATGGGGCTTCTTTTACATATATTTCGAGAAGTGTTTTTAGAGCAGGTTCTGTCATATTTAACTTCGGTGTTGCTTTGTCTCTATAAAAATGATTAAGAATGAAGTCAGTAGGCAATTGAAAACGTGTCGTTAGAAGGGATGAACAGTATTTTGGGAGGAGGGTGATGGAAATGGATATACAGGGTAGGGGAGGGAGGGGGAGACCAAAGCGTAGGTGGATGGATTGCATCAATGACGACCTGAGGTCTAAAGGTTTGTTGGGTGATGAGGTATGGGACCGGAACATATGGAGAACGCTGGCCAGACACATCGACCCCACATAAAAGTGAAAAAAAAGATGTAGACGAAGAAGAAGAAGAGGCAATTGAAAGCTGTGTTTCATTGGGATAGAAGGGTCCAAGGGCGAATTTAATATTTTCCCTAGTTTATAAAAGTTAAGTTCCGATAACTAATTTTATATGAAATCCCAACGAAAATATATAATAACTTCTTTAATAAAGCATAAAATTATAAGAAAAGTTATGAAATAAAAATAAAATCTCTGAAGAAACAAGTTAAAAATAATAAAAAAAAATAAATCAGTAAGATATATAGATAAATTAAGCATAAAATCACAAATGCAAAAATAGCAGTCTTATTTACACCTACATTCAAACCCGCACAGAGTAACATATATATATATATATATATATATATATATATATATATATATATATATATATATATATATATATATATATATATATATATATATGTCCTATCCATTACACTTAACCTTCTTAATTAACTACCATTGAATGCTGAGAACTCTCGGAAGTCTCTCTTGAGAAAATAATGTCTGACATTTCCCTCTCCATCTCACTTGGAAAGGAACATTACTGAAATCTTAACTCCAGAGGGATGTCATCGTCAACTCTCTCTCCTCTCTCTCTCTCTCTCTCTCTCTCTCTCTCTCTCTCTCTCTCTCTCTCTCTCTCTCTCTCTCTCTCTCTCTCTCTCTCTCTCTTTCTCTCTCTCTTTCTCTCTCTCTCTCTCTCTCTCTCTCTCTCTCTCTCTCTCTCTCTCTCTCTCTCTATATATATATATATATATATATATATATATATATATATATATATATATATATATATATATATACAATATATATATATATATATATATATATATATATATATATATATATATATATATATATATATATATATATATATATATATATATATATATATATATATATATATATATATATATATATATATATATATATATATATATATATATATATATATATATATATATATATATATATATATCCATATATCTTAACTTCTTGAGGATAAAGAGTTATCACTCCCCCCCCCTTCCACCCTGTTTAGGTCATCCATAATGTAAATAGGCAAGGATGCTCTATAGTGGGCCCGGACTGCAGCAGCTGGTTTACTTCCTCCGCTTCATCACATGGTAACTTTTCTCACACCCGTTAATAACAGATCAATGAGCTAGCAGGTGCAAGAAATTTTTTTTTGGCCCTGATCACCTATACACAAACTTCCTCCAATCATTCCTATATCTCTTGCCTGCTCCGCTGACATCTCACGTGCATCTAATGCGCTTTTCATGCCATCCATCCATATAATTCTAGGTCTTCCTCTTGGCCTTACGCTCTCTACACTCTCTTCGCCATTTACCCGTCACTCATCCTTTCCATGTGTCAAAATCACCTCAATACTCTGTTCTAACCTATTTGTCAGCTTTCTTTCAAGACCAGTTATCTGTCTGAGCTCCTTATTCCTTACTTTATCTAATACTTTCCATTCAACCACATGTTTACTTATATCATCACTTACCAACAAAGTAACTCTCTCTTCCTAGCCCTCTATCAATTCTAGATAACCTACTACCACACTTTTAGATGTCATCTCACTTCTGCACTCCTTGTTAGGAAGATGAAGCATCTCAATATACGAGTATATCATACTGTCAATTTTATTATGCTTGTTTTTTCTTGGTTGTATTTGGAAATACAATTACTAGATGACTATTTTCCAATGAAGAACTTGAAGGCAAAATTCGTCAAACATTTATTTAGCAATATAAAACAGTAAATACTTTTCATGTCATTTTTATCAAGGAATTTGTTGAATGTAATATCTGAGTTTGACAAAGTTCAAGTTCATTTACCATTCTGTTTCTCAAGTGACTACCTACGTTAGCACAGAACTTTCAGAGTTGACATATATTCCACATAAAGATGCTGCTGGCATATTCTTTCAGTTCAAATACTACCTTTGAAAGGCGAATTCATACACTCCACTTAGAATCCAAGTGCCTTATCAAGTGAGTATCTGAAAAGCTACAAATGAAGACCCTTTGGCTTTAGTATTGAATATATAAGTCTATATCATATCTGTATTGTCCTTAAGCTTCTAAGTTTTTTGTTCTAGTCTACTTGCTGTGAGATTAAACTTTGCTGCTGTATGGAATAATCTCAATGAAATTATATTCATATATAGCTGAAAATAAATGAACATGTAGGATCAAGAAACAGAGAGAGAGAGATTGTTTTTCAAGTATTATCCTTCACATTGTTCTTGTGAATTTGCTGTAACAAGCCAGCATTGTTGAATTGGCAAGCGTATTCGAAAACAACTATAATACTCAACTCACTATGCACACACACACACACACACACACACACACACACACACACACACACACACACACACACACACACACACACACACACACACACACACACACACACACATAGTAAGGGCAGCATATGCATTCTTATCAAATGTAAGGGTAGCCTTCAGGCACATGGACAAGGAAATGTTCAGAAATATTTATGTAACCTATGTGAGTCCAAAACTCGAATATGCAGCCCCCTTTTGGAATCCGCACTTGAAAAAGCACATAGCTAAGCTTGAAAAAGTTCAAAGACATGCCACAAAACTGGTGCCAGAAATACGCAATCTCAGTTATGATGAGAGGCTGAGGGAATTAGACTTACCATCACTGGAAGCTAGAAGAGTGAGGGGGGATATGGTGACAGTCTTTAAATTCCTTCATGGTTATGATAGAGTGGATAGGGATCGATATTTTGATATGGCTGGCTCTAGAACTAGAGGTCATAGTTTGAAGCTTCGTAAGAAAACTTCTTTGCAGGATGTAAGGAAATACTTTTTCAGTGTAAGAGTAGTTGATAATTGGAATTGGCTAAGCGAGGAGGTAGTTAATGCTATCTCAATCCATAGTTTTAAGGACAGGTATGATAAGTATGACTAAGTCTAAAATGGAACTGATGAGGAGACGGGAAGATACGAGCTTTGGGCTCTTTCCCGTAAACACAATTAGGTAATCACAATTAGGTAATCACACACACACACACACACACACACACACACACACACACACACACACACACACACACACACTAAGTATAAAATGGAACCGATCAGGAGACGGGAAAATATGAGCTTTGGGCTCTTTCCCGTAAACACAATTAGGTAATCACAATTAGGTAATCACACAGGTTTGACTTTTGTTTTGTTGCATTTTTTCCTCCTCAAATTACCATAGTCAAATTTTTAAGTTAAGAAGTGTGTTACCAGAAAAAATATAAATTGAATCACTAAATAGCACTTATATGGAGATATAAAAATTCTGTGTGAAGCTTAAATAAAAGTTTTTTTTTCTCTCTCTTTCTCTTGTTTCTATATTCTGTGAGAGGGAGAACATAAAAATGACGCCATCTCTGTCCCAAACCTCTCTCACCCATGGGTCGGGAGGAGGGGTAGCTATTAGGAGACTAAAACAGAAAATCAAGGATTTAGAGGCAAAGGTTATGAGCTTTGATGATAAAATTCGGAATATGGATAGAGAAATAAAAGAGAATGAAACACTCAGAGAGGAAATAAGATCTTTGGAGGAAGCAAATAAAGCACAAGGGCAGGAGAGAAAGGAACTAGAAAAAAGAACAAAGAAGCTGGAAGGGGAAAAGAGTCAACTAGAAACTAGAACTTCTAAACAAGAAGATAAAAACAAACAGCTGAATGACAACCTAAATGAATTAGATATTAGTTCACTGCTCTCTTCTGAGAGAGACGAGATTGCTGCTTGGAATGTCCAGATTAAGGAAAACATTGAGCAGTTTAGAAAAGAGTTCCAGGAGCTGAATATGGAAAATGATGCCATGAAAACTTCCTTTGCTGATGCACTAAAGGGGAATGTGGCAGTAAAAGAGGCTGTAAAGGTGGTGGCACTGGAAAACATACATACAGTTGACTATAAAGAGACAGTAATCGAAAAAATGAAAGACGTTGTGATGGAAAGGGCAAAGCCACTCATCAAACAGGCACTTGATAAAGAGAAGACAGTGGTAATCTCAGGCATAAGCGAATCCCAGGAGCCAACATGGCAGGGGAGATTTGAAGAAAATAAAGCTAGGGTTGTAGACCTGATAAGAAAGCTTGGAGTAGTTTGTTGTCCTGAGGATATTGTAAACATACACCAACTAGGTAAATATTCGAGGGAAGGAAAGCCAAGACCAACAAAAGTAACCTTTGAGAGAGGGGAAACGTAGGGAAATATTGTTGAGAAAAAAAAGTCCAAAAGACCTTCAAGAATTCAAAGAAGTGTTCATTAGATGATACAGAACACAGGAAGAGATGGGAAAGATCAAAAACTTGTTGGAAGAGGCAAGAAGGTTAAATGAGGAAAGAAATGAAGAAGAGAAGAAAAATTTTCATTTCAGAGTTCTTCCAGACAAAGGGGAGATAAAGAAGATAATGACAGAAGATCAGGGGATGGGGCCTCATTAAGATTGTTATACACAAATGCTGATGGATTAGCTGGTAAGGCAGTAGAATTAAAAGATAGGATTCACAGCAGTAAGGCAGATATAATAGCAATTACAGAGACTAAGCTGAGTGAGGACATAAACAGTGTCACAGTTTTTCCCAAGTGCTTCAGAATATTAAGTGTTGAAAGATCTGAGAGGACTGGTGGAGGGATAGCACTGCTCATAAGTGAAAGGATTCAAGATGAAGAAATAAACTTGGCTATAGAAAGTGAGTTTCAGAAATTTCTTGTTGCTCGTACAAATACTGGGTCAGAGAGCATTATAATAACTGTTGTATATAACCCACCAAGGAACCAGAATAGGCTTGAAGTTTATGAGGAAAGTCATATAGGTACTATTGAAGTCATAAGCTCAGTTGTTAACATGGCACGGGAGAAAAAATGTAGGATTTTGATCACGGGAGATTTTAATCATAAAGAGATAGATTGGATAAATCTTGACCTACACAGTGGTGAGGACTCATTCGGGGCAAGATTCCTAGATTGTGCACAAGGAAATTTCCTACACCAACATGTAATGGAACCAACGAGGGGCAGGGGTGGGGATGAGCCATCACTACTTGATCTAGTATTCACATATAATGTGTTGGATATTGAAAAAATTGAGTATGAACCACCAATTGGAAAGAGTGACCACTGTGTGTTGTTGATGGAGTATATAATTGAAGATATTCTGCCTGAGAGTAGAGGCACTGAGGACATGAGGAGGAACTATCGGAAAGGAGATTACATCAAAATGAATGAGCTTTTTGCAGTTATTGACTGGAGAACCTTATTTTACAACAAATCTGTACAAGAAATGTATGACATCTTTTGTGAGAAATATGGGAAGATAGTAGATTGCTGCATACCTGTCACCAAAGTAGGTGTAATTCATGCCAGAGAGAAATGATTCGATAATGAGTGTAAAAGAACTAAGGAGTGGAGAGACAAATGCTGGAAAAGGTATAGGAGGAGAAAAAACATAAATGCCTGGCAAACCTACAAAAGAGCAAGAAATGACTACCTAAGTAAAAGAAGAGAGGCAGAGAGAGACTATGAGAGGGACATCACCAGGAAGGCTAAAGAAAAGCTAAAGCTTTTCCACAACTTTATCAGAGGAAAACTGAAGGTAAAAGAACAGGTTTTAAGGCTAAAGAGAGTTGATGGCAGCATCTCTGAGACGGATGAAGAGATCTACAAAGAATTGAACAAGGAGTTTCAGTCAGTATTTACAGTAGAAAATACCCCACCCCCTCAGATTGCAAAGATAGAAGCTCAAGGGCAGGTATTAAAGAACATCAACCTTACAGTCACAGAGGTATGCAAAGCGCTGATGGTTTTAGATGTTAATAGAGTTACAGGTCCTGATGACATATCCCCTCATGTGCTTAAAAAATGCGCAAACTCAATATCAGTGGCACTAAGTATCATATTTAAAAAGTCACTGGAGTCAGGGGAGATTCCTAGATGCTGGGAACAAGCAAATGTGATACCTATCTTCAAAAAGGGAAGGAGGGATACGGCTCTGAACTATAGACCAGTTTCCTTGACCAGCATAGTTTGCAAAGTTATGGAGAAACTACTAAGGAAACATATCTGTCTTCACTTGGAATCCTTCAACTTTTTGTCAGTGAGGCAACATGGCTTCAGAGAAGGTAGATCAACAGTAACGAACTTATTAGAATTTTATGATGAGGTAAGCCGAATCTTACAGGAAAGAGAGGGCTGGGCAGATTGCATATTCCTAGACTTCCAGAAAGCGTTTGACACTGTTCCACATGGGAGACTTATTAGGAAGCTGCAATCAATGGCTAGAATACGTGGAAATGTTTTGGAATGGATAAAAACTTACTTAGAAGGAAGGGAACAGAAGGTTAGAGTAAGACACTCAGTGTCTGAATGTAGAAGAGTTAGTAGTGGAACTCCACAGGGTTCAGTTTTAGGGCCACTTTTGTTCCTTGTATATGTAAATGACCTACCAGAGTCTGTAAATTCATTCATGAATATGTTTGCAGATGATGCAAAGATTGTGAAGAAAGTAAAATACGAGAACAATGATAGAGAACTTCAGGAGGATCTAAATAGTCCGCATGAGTGGTTAGAAAAGTGGCTAATGAAATTCGATACTTCAAAATGTAAGGTAATGAGAATGGGTACAAGTGCAAGAAGGCCCAAGCTTGACTACTCGGTGGCTGGAGTACAACTTCAAGAGACAGAAAATGAGAGAGATCTAGGAGTAAACATACTGGCAGATTTGTCTCCAGAAATACATATAAATGGCATAGTAAGGGCAGCATATGCATTCTTATCAAATATAAGTGTAGCCTTTAGGCACATGGACAAGGAAATGTTCAGAAATATTTATGTAACCTATGTGAGGCCAAAACTCGAATATGCAGCCCCCTTTTGGAATCCGCACTTGAAAAAGCACATAGCTAAGCTTGAAAAAGTTCAAAGACATGCCACGAAACTGGTGCCAGAAATACGCAATCTCAGTTATGATGAGAGGCTGAGGGAATTAGACTTACCATCACTCGAAACTAGAAGAGTGAGGGGGGATATGGTGACAGTCTTTAAATTCCTTCATGGTTATGATAGAGTGGATAGGGATCGATATTTTGATATGGCTGGCTCTAGAACTAGAGGTCATAGTTTGAAGCTTGGTAAGAAAACTTCTTTGCAGGATGTAAGAAAATACTTTTTCAGTGTAAGAGTAGTTGATAATTGGAATTGGCTAAGCGAGGAGGTAGTTAATGCTATCTCAATCCATAGTTTTAAGGACAGGTATGATAAGTATGACTAAGTATAAAATGGAACCGATGAGGAGACGGGAAGATACGAGCTTTGGGCTCTTTCCCGTAAACACAATTAGGTAATCACAATTAGGTAATCACTTATATACATACATACATACATACTTATATGTGTGTATATATGTATATATATATATATATATATATATATATATATATATATATATATATATATATATATATATATATATATATATATATATATATATATATATATATATATATATATGTGTGTGTGTATATATATATATATATATATATATATATATATATATATATATATATATATATATATATATATATATATATATATATATATATATATACATACATACATACATACATACATACATACATACATACATACATACATACATACATACATACATACATACATACATACTTACATACATATGAGAATGGGTGCAAGTGCAAGAAGGCCCAAGCTTGACTACTCGGTGGCTGGAGTACAACTTCAAGAGACAGAAAATGAGAGAGATCTAGGAGTAAACATACTTGCAGATTTGTCTCCAGAAATACATATAAATGGCATAGTAAGGGCAGCATATGCATTCTTATCAAATGTAAGGGTAGCCTTTAGGCACATGGACAAGGAAATGTTCAGAAATATTTATGTAACCTATGTGAGGCCAAAACTCGAATATGCAGCCCCCTTTTGGAATCCGCACTTGAAAAAGCACATAGCTAAGCTTGAAAAAGTTCAAAGACATGCCATGAAGCTGGTGCCAGAAATACGCAATCTCAGTTATGATGAGAGGCTGAGGGAATTAGACTTACCATCACTCGAAACTAGAAGAATGAGGGGTGATATGGTGACATTCTTTAAATTCCTTCATGGTTATGATAGAGTGGATAGGGATCGATATTTTGATATGGCTGGCTCTAGAACTAGAGGTCATAGTTTGAAGCTTCGTAAGAAACTTCTTTGCAGGATGTAAGGAAATACTTTTTCTTTTGTATGAGTAGTTGATAATTGGAATTCGCTAAGCGAGGAGGTAGTTAATGCTATCTCAATCCATAGTTTTAAGGACAGGTATGATAAGTATGACTAAGTATAAAATGGAACCGATGAGGAGACGGGAAGATACGAGCTTTGGGCTCTTTCCCGTAAACACAATTAGGTAATCACAATTAGGTAATCACACACACACACACACACACACACATGGTGTATATTATCGCATATGTTCTGCCTGAGACAAGGGGAACTGAAAAAGAAACGTGGAGGAACTATCCTAAAGGAGAGTATAGCAAAATTAATTATCTTTTGCGGTTATTGAGTGAATGACCTTATTTAAAAACAAATGTTTAACACTCTCTCTTTTTCTCTCTTGTACGTCTGACTAGGCCGATCGGGATCGGATGGCAAGTTCTCTCATGGTTTTCACTGCGTTTCAAATAGTTTCTTTTCTTGAGTTCTCTCATTCCGCAATAAATTTGATGATATTTGAGAAAAGGGCGAGTTCAACGCCGTGTTTCATCTAAGGAATATTATTTGGTGTGTTCCCAGCGTTCTTGCAATAAATATATCATAAAATGATTTTTTATTATAAAACTGGTTTTACAGATATAAAATTCCCATCCTGGCCCACCTCAGACTTGGGGTACAGATGATATGGTTAAGAGGCCAAATATGATATATTTTTTTTTTAATGAGTATGACACCGGGACAGGCAAAAAAAAAAAAAAAAAAAAACTGCCCTCATCAATGAAGGCCCAGGCACGAGAAAACATTAAGACTAAGGAAAAGAAAAAGCTTATGAACAAGGCAGAGATGAGGTAATGATACACAAAGGAAAAGGACAGAGTGGAAAAATATTCAAAGTACTGAGGGCCTAGAGACATGGAGGATTAGGCCCTGAAGTGACGATAGATCCGCTGTTTGAAGGACGATAGGTCATGAGAATTTGAAAAAAAAACAGGAGGAAAAGAGTTCCAGAGTCTGGAGGTAGATGGGAAGAAGCAGTCGCTGCACTGACCAATCCGTGAACTACAAATCTCCACACAGTGCCTGTGAGTCGAGACCGCTTGGCGAGTGTTACATAGTCTCGGCAGTGGGGGAAGGATGCAACTCGCCAACTCATCAGAGCAGCGATGGAAATAGTAGAGATAGAAAAGAGATAGGGATGATACATAATGTGGATAATTTTCACCCTGTGTGTTGTATATTTAGTTTACTTGACTTTTATTTCACTAAGATAAGAATCGCCAAGTAACAAGAATAAACTTTCATCAGTAATATATGGCTCCCGGTCACTACTGGGAGGATATTTTTCAAGCCGCTTCCACATTACTTGTCTAATATTTTCTTCAGCAACCCATTGATGACTCTTGAGATAATCTATGTCAAAATTTATAAAAATTTTATTCTCAATAATTAAATTTTTTTCATCATGTAGATTTCCAAATGGGGAGGCAATTCTCTTATCTCGTGTTTAGGGATATCCTTCTTGGAGATGCCAGTAATAGGTTCATTTCCAATTTGTGGCAGAACTGTAAGAAAAGTGTACTTTTTGTTGATGGCTTCTCCGCAGTCTATGAGCCTCTTGAATCAAAGCTTACTAAGAAAACTCATCAGATATTCATTTTACTTTATACATCTTCCATTTCAATCTAAGCGATAGCATCAGTAAAAATGGGGAAGTCTATAAGAAAAAAAAGTACCGCAGAAGATTGACAGTTTCATTAACAAAAAAAAACTTAGAATTTATTCGACATATTCTCCATTCCTCTCTTGATTAAATTCAGATATCAAACTTCAATCAGGATGTCATAATTAATTTTGTATATTTTCGCATATGCTTTATAAAAAATGCAGGAAAATAAACAACAACCTAACAATTGGAAAGCTTATGTGTATTTATGTATGTATGTATGTATGTATGTATGTATGTATGTATGTATGTATGTATGTATGTATGTATATATATATATATATATATATATATATATATATATATATATATATATATATATATATATATATATATATATATATATATATATATATATATATATATATATATATATTTATTTATATGTATATGCACACACGCACACACACACACACACACACACACACACACACACACACACACATATATATATATATATATATATATATATATATATATATATATATATATATATATATATATATATATATATATATATATATATATATATATATATATATATATATATATATATATATATATATATATACATACACGGTACTAGCACACATAATTACTGTGCCAAGGCGCTATCAACTGCACCATTAAAGGTTTAAAGGAGAAGCACACCTTACAGCTTAACTGCTATACTATGAATGAACGCATTCTAAACGATTGCCTTTTTGTTCATATTAAAACTTCTCCTAACCTCAATCGGGGCTTCGTTTTCGCATTTAATTCAAATCTCGGCTATATAGACAATAATAATAATAATCGTATAAACACTTTAACAAATGTGAAAACATGAATTAAATTTCACCCCTGACTGGGACTAAAACTTAAGACACATAATTGTTGTGCTAAGGTGCTATCAACTACACCACTGAAGGTTTAAAGAAGAAGCAAACCTTACACCTTAACTGTTATACTAGGAATGAAAGCATTCTATCTGAATGCCTTTTTGTTAATATTACAGCTTCACCTAACCTCATTTGATGGCTTCGTTTTTTCATTTAATTCAAATCTCAGCTATATAGGCATTAATTATAATCAGATAAGCACTTTAACATATATGAATCATTTGTAATATATAACCCTTGACATGAACTCGAATCTAAGACACATAATTACTGTGCCAAGGTGCTATCAACTACACCACTGAAGGTGTAAAGGCGAAGCAAACCTTACAGTATAACTGCTATGCTAGGAATGAACGCATGCTAGTATAGAAGTTAAGTTGTAAGGTTTGCTTCTCCTTTAGACCTTCAGTGGTGTAGTTGATTGCGCCTTGGCACAGCAATTATGTCTTTGGTTCTAGTCCCCGTCAGGGGTGAACGATGATTCATGTTTTCACATATGTTAATGCGTTTATTTGATTAGTATTAATATCTATATAGCTGAGATCTGAATTAAATGCGAAAAACGAAGCAACGAATGAGGATATGAGAAGTTGAAATATGAAGAAAAAGACATTCAAATAGAATGCGTTCTTGCTGATATTAGCAGTTAAGCTGTAACGTTTGCTTCTCCTTTAGACCTTCAGTGGTGTATTTAATAACACTTTGGCACAGCAATTATGTGTCTTAGGTTCAAGTTCCGGTACACGGTGAAGCATGATTCATATTTTCATCTATGTTACTGTGTTTATCTGATTATCATTAATGCATATATAGCTAAGATTTGAATATAAAGCAAAAAACAAAGCCATGAGTGAGGTTAGAAGAAGCTGTCATATGAACAAAAAGGCAGTCAGATAGAATGCTTTCATACCTATTATAGCAGTTGTTAAGCTGTAAGGTTTGCTTCGCCTTTAGAACTTCAGTGGTATAGTTGATAGTGCCTTGGCACAGTAGTTATGTGTCTTAGGCTCGAGTCCCAGTCAGGGGTAAAATATGGATCATGTGTATATATATATATATATATATATATATATATATATATATATATATATATATATATATATATACATATATACATATATATATATATATATATATATATATATATATATATATATATATATATATATATATATATATATATATATATATATATTAATAAACACATTACCATTAGCGTAAACATGTATCATATTTCTCCCCTAATTGGAACTTGAGCCTAAAACACATAATTACTGTGCGCATTGTCACAGTTATAATATGTCATAAGTTCGGGGTAAAATATGATTCATGATTTCACATATGTTAATGTGAATCATATTTTACCTTTTATTCTAGCCTCAAACATAAGACTAAGTAATTACTGTCCCAAGATGCTGCCAACTACACCACAGAACCACAGAAGATCTAACAAAGAAGCGAACTTTAAAGATTAAATGCCTTGCTGGAATGAGCAAAGTCTTTCTTAACTCCCTGTTGTTCATATTACAGTTTCACTCGTGGCTTTGTTTTCGCATTTTATTCAAATCTCAATCTATATAGGTATTATTAATAATTAAATCGTAAAGGACGGGCATCCTACAACCACCAGCCGGGCTCTTGGATTGGCCTCGAGAGAGAGAGAGAGAGAGAGAGAGAGAGAGAGAGAGAGAGAGAGAGAGAGGAGAGAGAGAGAGAGAGAGAGAGAGAGAGAGAGAGAGAGAGAGAGAGAGAGAGAGAGAGAGAGAGAGAGAATGTAAACACCAGCTGTTCACTTGGATAGGTTCGAGTCTCGGTCAAGGGGTAAAATATAATTACTGTTTTCACATATGGAAATGTGTTTATTTGATTATTATTAATGCCTATAGATATTCAATTTAGAATTAAATGCGAAATGAATCCACGCGTGAGGTTGGGGGAAGCTGTAATATGAACAAAAAGGCATTCAGAAAAAAATATGTTCATTCCTAGCAATGCAGTTGAGGTTTGAGGTTGGCTTCTTTGTTAGACCTTCAGTGATGTAATTGGTAGTACCGGGTTAAAATATGATTCATGTATTCACATACAGTAATGTGTTTATATAATTGTTATTGATGGCTATATAGACTAAGATTTGAATTAAATGTGAAAACGAAGTCGCGAGTGAGGTTGGGAGATGCTATAGTATGAACAAAAAGACATTCAGAAAGAATGTGTTCATTCCCAACAAAGCAGTTAAGCTTTGAGGTTGGCTTCTTTCTTATGCCTTCTGTGATGTAGTTGGTTTCATCTTGGAAGAGTAATTATATGTCTTAGGTTCGAGTCTCGGCCAAGGGTTAAATATGATTCATGTATTCACATATGGTAATGAGTTTATTTAATTATTATGATGCCTATATAGATTGAGATTTGAATTAAATGTGAAAACGAAGAAAAGGCATTAAGAAAGAATGTGTTCATTCCCAACAAAGCAGTTAAGCTTTGAGGTTGGCTTCTTTCTTATACCTTCTGTGGTGTAGATGGTAGTATCTTGGAAGAGTAATTATATGTCTTAGGTTCGAGTCTCTGTCAAGGGTTAAAATATGATTCATGTTTTCACATATGGTAATGGGTTTATTTGTTATGCTAATGTGTTCATCTGATTATTATTGATGATTGTATATCATGGGATTATAATTAAATGCGAAAACAAAGCTATGAGTGAGGTTGAGAAGAAGCTGTAATATGAACAAAATGGCATACAGAAAGTATGCATTCATTCCTATCAAAGTCTTTGAGGTTTGTTTCTTTTTTAGACTTTCAGTGGTATATTTGGCAGTGCCATTGCACAATAATTATGTATCTTAGGTTCGAGTCCTTATCAGAGGTAAAATATGATTCACACACACACACACACACACACACACACACACACACACACACACACACACACACACACACACACACACATACACACACACACACACACACACACACACACACACACACACACATATATATATATATATATATATATATATATATATATATATATATATATATATATATATATATAATATATATATATATATATATATATATATATATATATATATATACATGACTTTATATGTATTGGTGTATAAGCGAATAATAAAATAAAAATAAAATGTTTTTAAATTGATAATAGGAATATATGATAATATCTTACTATCTTTAGCGTCATTAACACATTAACAAACTTTTTGTATTGTATGAAAATGAGACAAAATTAAAGTCAGAATTAGGTGCAATATTGTATACATCCTTAGAATTCATTCAAAAAATTTGAAATAAATTCTTCAAAACTTTGACGTAAAGAAAATTACATTGGAATTTTAATTCAAGCGGGAGAGGACGGGCCAAGGTAAATGGAATATGCATATATGGGAACTGAGGTTTTGAGTTCCA
Organism: Halocaridina rubra; assembly: GCA_037179515.1. Lineage (NCBI taxonomy): Eukaryota > Metazoa > Arthropoda > Malacostraca > Decapoda > Atyidae > Halocaridina > Halocaridina rubra. The sequence goes on from JAXCGZ010011350.1 coordinate 181,428, forward strand.
TCAACTTCATCATGAGAGTTGCAGGGAACAAATTTCCCAGGAGAAATAATTCTGAAATGCCATTCCATATATCTGATGACAGACACGGTTGTTTTGTGAAGAAAATAACTTTGGGCTGTTTTCAACGAATTTTAGAAAGGTTCCAAGAAGGTGAACTAGTGGAAAGAGACAAAATAAACTTAAACGTAGAGAGATAAAAGAGAAATCCCTCCCCCGCTGCTGAACGCGTAACACTCGCCAAGCGGCCTCATCTCACAGGTACTGTGTGGAGATTTGTAGCTCGCGGATTAGTCGGTGCAGCGACTGCTTCTTCCCGTCTACCTCCAGACTCTGGAACTCTCTTCCGCCTTCTGTCTTTCCTAATTCTTGTGACCTTTCATCCTTCAAAAAGCAGATCTATCGTCATCTCAGAACCTAGTCCTCCATATCTCTGGGTCCTCTGTACTTTTACTGTTTTTTCTGTCTGTCGTTTTCCTTTGTGTGACATTACCTCATCTCTGCCTTGTCCTTAACCATTTTCTTTTCCTTCGTCTTTGTATTTACTCGTGCCCGGGCCTTTATTGATGAGGGCAATTTTTGCCTGTCCCGGTGTCACACTCATAAAAAAAAATGAATAAATAAACGTTTTTTTAATTATGCACCATATGATGTCTTTAAAGAATTTTGTAACCTTGTCGGGTTAAAGTAACCTGCAAGTTAATTATCGGTAACAAAGCATTTAAAAAAAAAAGTAATTGTATTCTTTAAGGAGCTATACATTTATTCATGAAAATTTTTATTAAATTCTCTTTCATATGGAATATGCTCTGTTGTTCATGTTAAATAAGGTTATTAAAGAGAATAATTGGCTATACACGAGAGAAACATGAACAGTATTTCATGCGAAATTCAACAACTGTATATCATTGCAAATTATTATTTTCCTTTAAATTCAAAATGGTATTATATATATATATATATATATATATATATATATATATATATATATATATATATATATATATATATATATATATATATATATATATATATATATATATAGCATTTGTACATTATTAGCAGTAGTCACCGTGGCTTAGGCGGTAGCGTCCGAGACCTTGAGGCGTCAGGTCGAGAGTTCGCGCCCCGTCACGGTCTGAGGTTAGCAAGGGCATGCACTCAGGGTAAGGATTACATCTGCCTAAACAAGTCCTTCGCAAGAAGGCAACCGTCCTAGCCCTTAGTAGAAAAGGGAGTCCGTGACGTAAAACACGCTTTTTATTTGTACATTATTAGCACGTTATGGTATAAAACTTTACCCCAAAAGAGTGACCATTCGTAATCTACATATACTCTCTATTCTTAATCTGTAGGCGTTTCCTTCTCTGTTCTAGGGAAACAGCTGTGTCAATAAGCTAAATAACTTTTATTGGTTTCTATACCATTCTGGAGTTTAACTTTTGTTCAATGACCTTCGTCTACATATTAATAAATTAGGAGATTCAGAGAATGGGAAAGAGAAGAAGAAGAAGAAGAAGAAGAAGAAGAAGAAGAAGAAGAAGAAGAAGAAGAAGAAGAAGAAGAAGAAGAAGAAGAAGAAGAAGAGAGAGAGAGAGAGAGAGAGAGAGAGAGAGAGAGAGAGAGAGAGAGAGAGAGAGAGAGAGAGAGAGAGAGAGAGAGAGAGAGAGCAATAGCTCTTACATCTTCTTGAATTGCACTTTTGCATGTTCTTCAGTACTATTATATCTCTCTCTCTCTCTCTCTCTCTCTCTCTCTCTCTCTCTCTCTCTCTCTCTCTCTCTCTCTCTCTCTCTCTCTCTTCTCTCCTCTCTCATTCTACGTAAATTCTGAAGGTTATTTTCAGACCCTTCAACTCCATAACTCCAACTCCAATTTTCCAATCCTTTCTGCTCTATTGTAAAAGACTTTGCAAACTGCTCCTATATCAATGTTTAAGAAGCGTATATGCTTTTCACCTGCTGTTGTTATAAGTTGTTGGTTGAACACAATTTGTTTTAGTAGTAACGATGAGATTACATGTAATTGTTTTTGCACTTCAAGAAATGCCTCCAGTCATTTTCAAACCATCACTTGTAAGATTCTTACCGACAAAAGTGAAAAACACTTAAATCTAGAAATTTTCTACAACAATATTTATGACTTTATATATTGTTTTGTTACCTGCATTCACCCCTCCTTAGTCTAGGAAATTACACGATACAGCTGTTTTTAATACTGTTTTACAATTGTCGACAGGGAGGGCATGTAGGACTGTCTACATTTTAGCAAAAAAACGTTTCAGATCAGAAGTACATGATAATTGTTCTCTTTAAAAATCTTTAATTTATTTAATTGTACAAAAATAATTTGAATTAGTAATTCTAGAATAGAGATAGTTAACTAAGAACACAAAGACACTAATTCCCATCCAGAAAGTCTAGAGTTCGACTTCCTAGAGAACCTTGGATAACTTCTTTCTGTCAGTGTGTGTAAGAAAAAGAAATGAATAGATATTGCGTCCATAGTGTCCTAGAACTGCAAAATATTTAGCATGCAGGAGTACATAATATGTGCTGAATCTGTGGTTGAAAAAGTATTTGCAAGAGCACAGTCTTATATACTAAAGAGACACCCGCCACTCTCATATGTACATACATACATATACCTTGGCTGTTTCCCCCTTTAATTGAGGGGTAGCCGACATCAAGAAAGGAAAGTTTGGGGAGAAGTTATTCTCCCCTCTACTCTCTCATATGTAAATAAGGAAAAGGTGTTTTATCAGCTATTTGATGAATAAAAATATCTTTATGAAGTTTTAAGGCCCCTGTTCCAGGGTCACAATCTGACTATCTTGAACAACAAACAGACGAAGGTTATGAGCCTAGCTGATGAAAGATGATTTCTATTACGGCCACTCTATATAATTGAACAATATGACGTGGCCAAGAACTAGAGTTGCCACCATTATTTTCGTGCTCTGACTCAAATAATGCTTTCATTATGATCTAGGAAGAATATACCATTTGTTTTAATGTAAGTCTTTACGAAATGATTCTTAAATGACAGCTAACTGCCACGGTATAGCCTCAGGATCCTAACAAAAGTGACTGCATCATTATGAGATGGTTATTTTTTAATTGATAAGTATCCGGGTATGCAATCAAGAAAACTAAATTTATTGTACTTTATATCTCTTTCGATTGTGGATTCAGTTTCTTAAATTAAGCAAACTTTTTAGAATGAAGCATCTATGAATCATATGAAAGAAAAAAAATAAAGAGCTTTTTCAGCAACAGTTTGAAATTGTTTACAAGTGCACAGCAAAACAAAGGACGAATTACTGAGCCTCATAAGACAACATACCGAAAAAATATGTTATGCTATTTTTCTGACTGTTTACTATAATTAAATAATAAAAACTAAACACAACGGTATACAAGCATTCCATTTTCCTTAAAGGGATCGGATGAAAAACACTGTCAAAAGCTTGAGAGGATATCATAAAGCAGTCAGTGATATTTTAATCCAACTGCCAAAAGCTTGAGAGGGTAACATAAAGCAGTCAGTGATATTTTAATTCTACTGCCAAAAGCTTGAGAGGATAACATAAAGCAGTCAGTGATATTTTAATCCTACTGCCAAAAGCTTGAGAGGGTAACATAAAGCAGGTAGTGATATTTTAATCCTACTGCCAAAAGCTTGAGAGGGTAACATAAAGCAGTCAGTGATAATTTAATCCTACTGCCAAAAGCTTGGGAGGATAACATAAAGCAGTCAGTGCTATTTTAATCCTATCAATATTATTTTTGTTCTGTAAAATGAGTAATTTTTTGTGTCAAGGAACTTTTTGTAATTTGACTTTTCAGCTGAAGTTTTGCCAACAATTTGATGTTTCACTGCCTGTTTAATTAATTATCCATGGAGCAGGAAGATGGATAATTTGTAGCTCGCGGATTGGTCGGTGCAGCGACTGCTTCTTCCCATCTACCTCCAAACTCTGGAACTCTCTTCCTCCTTCTGTCTTTCCTAATTCTTATGACCTATCATCCTTCAAAAAGCGGATCTATCGTCATCTCAGAGCCTAGTCCTCCATATCTCTGGGTCCTCTGTACTTTGACTGCTTTTTCTGTCTGTCGTTTTCCTTTGTGTTTTATTACGTCATCTCCGTCTTGTCCTTAACCTTTTTCTTTTCCTTAGTCTCGGTATTTTCTCGTGCCTGGGTCTTTATTGAGTGGGGCAGTTTTTGCCTGTCCCCGTGTCATACTCATAAAAAAAAGAATATAATATTTAATATTATCATAATTGCTTGTTTCCTACATCGTCTTTATACAGAGTCTCATTGATTCAAGAGACGAAGTCTGACATACTCTTGCAAAAATTATTCGATCTGTAATATGAAAAAGGGATTTTGTTTTTTTTCCCTTAGACATTAGTTTTGATCTTGTTCCGGTTCCGGTTTTACGTCACGGACTCCCTTTTCTACCAAGGGCTAGGACGGTTGCCTTCTTGCGAAGGACTTGTTTTGGCAGATGTAATCGTTACCCTGAGTGCATGCCCTTACTAACCTCAGACCGTGACGGGGGGCGAACCCTCGACCTGGCGCCTCAGAGTCGCGGACGCTACCGCTTGAGCCACGGTGACTACTTAGTTTTGATCTTGTAAATGGCAGTATGTTACTTCAGAAGACCTGATGAAATCTTGGATATTTGCGATAACTATATCAAAGTAGATTTTCGTTGAATTTGTTATTGCAATATGTATGAAAAGCAATGAAAGGAAAGTCAGTTTATTTATGATTATCTTGCGCTTTTACTGGCAATAATATCACTAATTAGATCAGCAAGTAGGCTTATATTTTTCTTTCTGCATTATAGTAGTTTCAGTTATCATTAACTACATGATCACTCATTTTTATTTTAATAGTTTTAAACTCTTAGCTCCCCTACGTACAAAAACAATATTCCTGTTCACACCACACTCGAAAGATGTAAAATATACAGGACATAAAATCATATCTGGCAGAGCATAAATTATGAATATAAATCTCTCTCTCTCTCTCTCTCTCTCTCTCTCTCTCTCTCTCTCTCTCTCTCTCTCTCTCTCTCTCTCTCTCTCTGACACACACAAGTAAAGTTTGAAGTGATATTCTGCCTCTTCACACTCAAACGCTCGTGAGCATTTGACTCTTGGCGTCTGAAGAGAGCATCGATTTTCTTTAGGAGTCGTATACTGTGACCTAACACTACTTCTCGGTCTTTCTCTCCAAGAACTTCCTAACTGGAGAAGAGCAAATATAATTCTGATGCCAACGAAATGTTTATCTATCTATCTATCTATCTATTATCTATCTATTTATCTATCTATCTATCTATCTATTTTCTTTCTCTCTTTTCTTTCTTTACTTCCAGAAAATAAGATTTCATACTGTCAAGTTTGGCAACAAATTCCTTCGAGAAAAAAAAAAAAATCATTAGGACATTCGTAGGTAAAAAGAAAAAGAAAAAAAAACTATTGAAAACTTTATGTTTCCTGGTATCCAAAATACAGTTTCGAAGATGCATAATTCTTCAAGGAGATTTTAGTGTTTATTATGTATAAAAGTGAAGACACCTTTTAATTATTTTGAAAGGAAAAAAGGTATTTATAAAATGGCATAAACATCAATGAATAGAAGGTTGTTATGAGTAGTCTCCGTGGCTAAATGGTAGCGTCCGCCACTCTGTGTCGGCAGGTTGAGGGTTGGCGCCCCGCCATGGACTGAGGTTAGTAAGGGTATACACTCAGGGTAACGATTACACATGACACAAAAGTCCTTCGCAAGAAGGCATCCGTCCTAGCCCTTAGTAGAAAAGGAAGTTCGAGACGTGAAACCGAATCCATCAATCAGAGGGTTGTTATGAAGAGGAGTCAAGTGCTTTGGCACTGAACTCGGAGAAAATTGATATTTTCTCCTGAATGGCTCGTATGCGGCGGAGATGGCCATCTCTGTCACGAAATATAGTTTCTTCGGAGATAAAGAGAGTGTTTTTTTTTTCATCTATACTGGCATGTAGTTACACCATAGCCAATGTTCAGTACTTTCTAATGCATATGT
>JAXCGZ010011350.1:192500-210000 GCA_037179515.1 Halocaridina rubra
GAAAGACTCCCTCAGAGAGTTACGAAAATATCACGGAGTTGAAAGACAAAGCGAAAATCTTTAATAACTATTTTGTTGACGTTGGGAAAAATACATATGAGAAAATGCAAATTTACCCCCTTAATTCCATCAACATATTAGGAATCCATATAGCCTCTAACTTGTCCTGGTTGAATCACATAATCCAAATTTCTAAATCTTCATTCAAAAAACTTGGGTTTTTGTTTCATTTTCGTCATTACTTTTCCTCTTAACAGTTACTTAAAATCTAGGAAGGTCTTATCCGTTCCTACTTAGAATACTGCTCACATAGCTGGGGTGCTTCTTCTTATACATATCTGCTAGCTAGGGTTGAATCTAAGGCAGTCAGATTCATTAAAGATCCTTCTCTTACTTCTAATCTGCATTTTCTCTTTCTTCGCCATAAGGTATCGTCCCTTTCTCTTTTCTATCGCTACTACTTCCATCGCTGCTCTGATGAATTGGCGAGTTGCATCCCTCCCCCACTGCCGAGGCCGCGTAACGCTTGCCCAGCGGCCTCATCTCACAGGTACTGTGTGGAGATTTGTAGCTCGCAGATTAGTCGGTGCAGCGACTGCTTCCTCCCATCTACCTCCAGACTCTGGAACTCTCTTCTTCCTTCTGTTTCTCCTAATTCTTATGACCTATCATCCTTCAAAAAGCAGATCTATCGTCATCTCAGAGCCAAGTCCTCCATATCTCTGGGTCCTCTGTACTTTGTTTTTTCTGTCAGTCGTTTTCCTTTGTGTGACATTACCTCATCTCTGCCTTGTCCTTAACCTTTTTCTTTTCCTTCTCCTTGGCTTTTTCTCGTGCCCGGGCCTTTATAGCTGAGGGTACTTTTTGCCTGTCCCAATGTCACACTCATTTAAAAAAAAAAAAAAAAAAAAAAAAAAAATATATATATATATATATATATATATATATATATATATATATATATATATATATATATATATATATATATATATATATATATATATGTAAAACATCAACTGTATTAGAATATATTAGATATTTATAACCACTTTTGTATGATTTCAAGAATTATCAATACGTTAATATCACATATATAATGGGAGTATCTTGCGTATCTAGCTTAGCTGACTTATGCTAAGGCTTGGAAAGGCGAGTCCCCTTCTCAATATACATCTCAATTATGACTAAGCTAGCATCACTTTTGCTTGGCCTACTTATAACGCCAAAGCACAGTAGCTGACAAAGTATAATGGTATATGTGCAAGACAGAATAGGTCAATACTGACGACGAAAGGAGGTAAACAGCTTAAAGAGTTTGCCAAACACATTGGCTTCGTGCAACATTTTAAAAGGCAAGTTGACGCTTTTCCCTGCCTTTTTGATTCGTAGGTTATCAGTACTTAGTTAATAATCTCACTCGGGGCCACCACAGTAAGATATCATAATATTAATACTTAAGAAAATGTTAAATGTTATCAGCTGAGAAGTCTATGAGTTATTTGGGACTCTCTCTTACTCTAACAACAACAATATTTATCGTACATTAACGTTTGCCTCGTAACCCATTGATATATATATATGCATTAATAGACACGCATCAGGAAGGAGGGAAAAAATCCTTAAGACCTTCATATTCTCAGGAAAAGATTTGGGAAAATAAGGATGCTCGCTGACATATCGAAACTGGGGGAAGAAGGCTAGCTAGATGCTGCTTCTAACACCTTGCAGTGAGGTCGAACCCTCGGGAATCACTTCCTGTCGCAATCTGTCACTGAGCACAGTGGCCCCTGAAGATTTCCTCTCCGAACTTAGAATAATAATAATAATAAGCCTTTATTTCCAAAGTACATTGGGTATTCAACTAAGATACATATATATTCCATACTAAAACAAACAAATCATAAAGATGAGTGTACCATTAAAAATTACAAGTAAAATCTTCCTTTAAGAGTAACTTCTTAAGATTATATTTAAAAGTATACACTGAACCAGCATTTTTTAGTTCTCTGGGAAGCTGATTATATAAATGAGGTCCACGAATGTTTATATCTCTTAAGCCAATATCAGTTTTAGACCTTCGTACCAATAAATCTTCCCCTTGACGGGTAGTTAACCCGGTAACTGAGCTTACTGTAGAAAAATTATACAAGCAATCAGGAAGATTGTTTCTTAGTATATTAAAAACAAAGGTACATATATCAAAAACATATTTATCTCTAATCTTTATCCATTCTAGATCTTTTAAAACAGGAGAAATGTTCTCGTATTTTCTTACATTGCCAACAGCCACTCGTGCTGCAAAGTTTTGTAACTTTTGTATTCTTTGTAATTGAGTCTTATTTGTACATCCCCAAACTTTGAGACAGTAATTAATTAAACTCATAGCTAAGGACTGGACAATTATTATACGAGCTGATGCTTCAAATGAGTCTTTTACCCTATTTAGATATATTAGAGTACCCATTACTTTTTTATAAATTTCATCTATATGCATTTCAAAATTCATGTAACGGTCAAAATAGACACCTAGGTTCTTTACCGAGTTCATTGGCTTAATGATATTACCGTTAAAATTTATATGAAGATTGTCATCAACTGATAATAATTGTCTGGATCCGATAAGAATAGATTGGGTTTTAGTTTCATTAAGTAACAAACCATTTTTTAGAAAATAACGTTTAGCCATATACAAAATTTCTTCTGCTCTACGAATAATATTTTCTAAATCATTAATTTCTCCTTCAATTAAGATTTGAGTATCATCAGCATATTGAATGACATAACAGTTAGGTAAATATTTTACTAGATCGTTTACATATATTAGAAAAAGTATAGGTCCTAGGATCGATCCCTGAGGGACCCCAAACAATACCTTCTTGGAACTTGAAACTACATCTTTTATTCTGACTGACTGGTAGCGGTTTTTTAAATAGTTCTCGAACCAGCTTGGGTCAATGTTCATTTTTTTGCATTTTTCTAATAAAATACTATGGTTTACACTATCAAAAGCTTTAGAAAGATCGAGTAGTAGTAGCAATGATATTTTCTTATTATCTATATTTTTGTATATTTCATCTGATATTTTCAATAAGGCAGTTTCAGTTGATAATTTTGGCCTGAAACCGTGTTGACTTTTTGCAATAAGTTTATTTTTTTCAAGAAACTCACTTAACTGATTTGCAACAATCTTTTCAAGTATCTTTGATAAAATTGGTAGTAAAGAGATTGGTCTATAGTTAGAGACGTCGTCAGGATTTCCATTTTTAAAACCAGGAATTACATGGGGATTTTTCCATAAATCTGGGTAAATATTGGTAACTATGGAAGTATTGATTATTACCGTCAGATAATATGCTATTACAAATAATGAATCTCTAATAAAACGAAAACAAATTCCATCTGATCCATATGCATTAGAGTCTTTCAGATTTTTTATTACTAAGATTACTGTATTACAATCTACTGTAGTAGGGTTAAAGACATCATTACTTCTATTGAATGCACTATGTTCTTCCAAATTAACATTATTATTATTATTACTACCATCATCACTATTATCATTACCATTACTACCACCATCATTATTATTTACACCATTATCAACATTGCTATTATTATTACTACTACCATCATCATTATTATTACCACCATTACTATTATTTATTTTATTTATTATTTCTTTTTTTGTTTTTTCAAAGGGTTTTTTCCCCACTTCAGCGAAAAAATTATTGAACTCTTCTGCTTTAGCACTTACATCTACCTCATCGGGTATAATTGATATGTTACTACTTTTATTACAGTTATTGGAAAGCATGGTTTTAGCAATTTTCCATGTATCAGAGATATTGCCTTTAGCGTTTTGAAATTCATTTTTGTAATATTGTTTCTTACTGCTACTTAATAATGATTTTACTTGTTTCTTTTGCTCTGTAAACTTTTCTCTTAAAGGGATATTATCTCTTTGTAGTTTTACTTCATTTTGTAGTTTGTCTCTTTCTTTCGTTCAATTTACTAAATGATAATGATATAAATGAGAACCCTTGTGAGATATAATTACCTCGTCTTTGTTGCATATCACCCTGACCTCCTGTAAACGAGGTTACAACACTGAGATAATTTTGTTTTTATTAAAATTAGTGATAAATCAGTTGACCTAATTACTGACACTTGTGATTATAAATATGTGTCACAGAGTATGAATGTAAATACATATGTAAGTGTATGAATAGTTGAGAAATTGAAAAGGTGAACGTGAGAGCGATTAGAAGGGAGAAAGAATAAAACTTAATTTGTTTAATTGCGTTAATACATGAAACCAACTGTAAAATTAATTCATATATAGTTTTATTATAACCGTGCATTCTGATCTGTCTTTGCTCTGAGTTCTATTTCCAAAAAAATATCATAATTTTAACTAAAAATATACTGAGACAAAATCCGTTTTATAAAAAAAAAACTTTTAAAACTTACATTTTCCTTCTTTCTAAAAAAAAAAAAATAATAGAAGACCATAATACCACAGATTTGAATTGAAACGAATGTATGGCAAAAAGAGGGTGTGTCACCCTCTTTTACCCCTGTTCAGTATTTTATTTTCGTGTTTTCCTTTCATTCCTACCAATCCTCCTCCTCCCTCTCTCCAGTGGTGACACCCTGAATGATGTTTAGAGAGGGATCTCGACGTCACCTCGTTGGTACTCCCCTTTCATATCCCTATCTCGGTTACCATTTTTCTTTCACACATAACGAGTTGATCATCAAGTTTTTTTTCTTTTTCTTTTTACTTATAGGGAAGACTTAGAAGTTATAACGAAATTTACTTTAAGTAAAATAATTTCGGATTTTTTTTTTACATATATCATTAAATGTACCAAGTGTATCAGTTTTTCACAAACACACATCAAATAAAAAAAAATTGATATAAACTGAAACTAACGGGTATATCGCAATTTGTCTATAATAGTGAATTGAATATATATATATATATATATATATATATATATATATATATATATATATATATATATATATATATATATATATATATATATATATATATATATATATATATATATATATATATATGTAGTCGCCGTGGCTCAGTCGGTAGCGTCTCCGACTCTGAGGCGTCAGGTCGAGGGTTCGCGCCCCGTCACGGTCTGAGGTTAGCAAAGGCATGCACTCAGCGTAAGGATTACATCTGCCAAAACAAGTCCTTCTCAAGAAGGCAACCGTCCTAGCCCTTGGTTGATAAGGGAGTCCGTGACGTAAAACCGGAACCGGATATATATATATATATATATATATATATATATATATATATATATATATATATATATATATATATATATTATTTTTTTTTGCAAGTATACTGAATTATCTCTCTCATAATCAAAATTATTCTCCCTTCTTCAAATTATATTAATGCTAATTTTTCTACAACATATCATTGGATTTTCATATCCATATTACCATTATAAATGGCATTCGGTTTGAACGATGAAAACTGAGTCAATATTTTTGACGAAATTTCTGAACAATTTTGAATTTAGCCATACTAAAGTTTACTTATTTGTGGGGTTGTAGTAAAGCGCTCTGATCACAATTTTCACCATTTTATCCTCTAACTTAACATCATGTTAATAAATTAAATTACTTAACAGTTTACGCGATAAATGCTACATTGAGGTATTCCAATACTAGCCTGCTGGCTAGTACAGTGGTAACGCGCTGGCTTCGCATTCATGAGGTCGAAAGATCGGTTCCCGTCCAAGACCGAGAGTTTAAGCTGTTTACTGGCAGGAACTGCTGTGGGTGGACACCACAGTGGGGGGTTTGGGCTTACCCTGGCTGACGAATACCCATTGTATTGAAATGGAAATAAAGTATTATTATTATTATTATTATTATTATTATTATTATTATTATTATTATTATTATTATTTATTATTATTATGAAGCATATTGGTATCACCTAGATTATTATTTTATTTTCTTGATGATAAAAATATCCTTGTTTGACGGTTTCTTTCCTCTCACTGAGTTTAAGCTGTTTACTGGGCAGGTTACTGCTGTGGCTGGGCACCACAGTTGGGGGTTGGGGCCTGTGCCGGCTGGCGACCGCCCTATGGGTCCTCCATGACCCATTCCACCCATCCGTGTTGTGGAGACTAGAAAAAAAAAATCCTCTCACTCTTGGAGACATTTGTTTAACAATTCTTGAGTTGTAAATAAAGTGCAAGCTGCAGTTTTTTTTTCTTCATATATATCATTGAAACAAAAAGGTTGGTTCTCGAGACTTCTTTTTATTTGGGGTGGGAGGGGAATGTAGTTAGCTAGTCCAGCTAGCTCTGCATACAACAGTTCATATTCCAGTTCTATAAGCAAATATTACTCTCTTCTTGTTCTTCTCTCAGTGCTGTTATTACGGTCTTGTACTATTCAGCTGATGTTATTTTAACTTCTTAACACAAGTCTCTATTTAGCTATTCTGGAGTGAAATCCTTCGTAACATACCAGAGTGTCTTAAAGAACGGCCGAAGTTATGGAGTGTAAACAAGAGAGACTTACACTGAATTAACAAGATGATGTCCCCAAGACACATTAACGACTGTCTACTGAACTGTGCTTCAGAGCTGATCATTGTGGACTATAGAGCTGGCTATAGCTGTCGAGTTGGCTGTGAAATCTCTTTTACATATCTCTTCACTCTCATGTTATGAATGAATGCCTCTGTCTTGGTGAGGCTTCCTGGACCTAATATAAGTTAACCTTGTGATCAATATTGGAGGTGGCTTTTGATATCTAATGTTGTCAACAGAATGATTTTTGCAATTCGCCTTCCAAATTGCATAATCTATAACCAGTGAGAAGCACCTACGCTAACATGAATCTGTTATTAAGGTAAGTGTGAGATTATATATACATATATATATATATATATATATATATATATATATATATATATATATATATATATATATATATATATATATATATATATATATATATATATATATATAGTCACCTTGGCCCAAGCGGTAGCGTCCGCGACTCTGAGGCGTCAGGTCGAGGGTTCGTGCCCCGTCACGGTCTGAGGTTAGCAAGGGCATGCACTCAGGGTAACGATTACATCTGCCAAAATAAGTCCTTCGCAAGAAGGCAACCGTCCTAGCCCTTGGTAGAAAGGGGAGTCCGTGACGTAAAACCGGAACATATATATAAATAAATATATATATATATATATATATATATATATATATATATATATATATATATATATATATATATATATATATATATATATATATATATATATATGTGTATATATATATATATATATATATATATATATATATATATATATATATATATATATATATATATATATATATACATATATATATATGTATATATATATATATATATATATATATATATATATATATATATATATATATATATATATATATATATATATATATATATATATATATATATATATATATATATATATATATATATATATATATATACATAATGTGCTTAATTGGTTATTGTATAGCCCGAATGAGATTGGGAATTGAATTAAATGCGAAAATGAAGCCACGAGTGAGGTTGGGGAATCTGTAATATGAACATAGTGGCATTCAGATAGAATGCGTTCATTCCTAAGTATAGCAGATATAAGCTATAAGGTTGGATTCCTTTTAACCTTCTGTGGTGTGTAGTTGGTAGCGCCTAGACTTAGTAATTATAAGTCCTAGGGTCAAGTCCCGGTCGGGGTAAAAAAAATTATTCATATATATATATATATATATATATATATATATATATATATATATATATATATATATATATATATATATATATATATTTATATATGAATGGTTATGGCTACGTAAAGAAATCGAAAAAAGATTTTGAGATCCTTAGTACTTTCAAGTGTATTATCTACTACTCATCAGAGGAGTAGATAATGCACTTAAAAGTGCTAAGGATCTAAAAAAAAAATTTCAGTTTCCTTACGTAGCCATAACCATTCACATTTACAAAATTCACGTGTCTCGTGAAGAAGCATCATATATATATATATATATATATATATATATATATATATATATATATATTATATATATATATATATATATATATATATATATATATATATTATATAAATTTATTTGAGTTTTTTTTTCTCTCAGTATATCACCGGATTCCTCGGACCAGCATCGAGGAACAGTAAGACATAAACACTTGTTGTTAAAAACTTATTGTTAAAAAAAGCTATTTCTGCCCTTATGAAAACGGAGCTTCAGACCATTTGCCATTTCCCAACAGACTATTTATCAACGGTGTTTATTCAACTCATCCGGAATTGATCCATTGAGAGTACATCATATTGACTTTATTACTGAAACGTGATTCTCCATAAATCTCTTAACCATAATGACTATAATTAAATTCACGAAAGAAATCATGATTTGGCTCTTTTTATGAAACCGCATTTGGTTGGTTATAAGAATTAGCTGTCATTATAGCTTTTTTTTTATGAGTGTGACACCGGGACAGGCAGAGACTGCCCTCATTAATAAAGGCCCTGGTACGAGAATATACCAAGACGAAAGAAAAGAAAAAGGTTAAGGACAAGGCAGAGCTGAGGTAATGTCACACAAAGGACAACAAAAGACAGAAAAAACAGTCAAAGTACAGAGGACCCAGAGATATGGAGGACTAGGCTCTGAGATGACGATAGATCTGCTTTTTGAAGGATGAAAGGTCATAAGAATTAGGAAAGACAGAAGGAGGAAAAGAGTTCCAGAGTCTGGAGGTAGATGTGAAGAAGCGGTTGCTGCACCCACCAATCCGCGAGCTACAAATCTCCACACAGTACCTGTGAGATGAGGGAAAAGGGAAAAACATATATATAAAAGAGTCCTGACCACCATTTTAGGCTTTCAGTAGGATACAATTATGGCGTTGCTTAAGATGTAATTACAAATCAATGGATAACAGTATTTTTCACATTCAGTTTTTGGTTTTATTAGAGAACCAGTTATTCATTTTGTTTCATTTTATTCATAATTATCGTCTTTCATTTTAATTCAATACCAATTTTTTTATTTATTATTTTTTTTTGCGGTTCATATGTAACGTATTTAATGGGAAAGAGTTCTGAATGAACTTTTTTTTTTTTGCAATTATATCAGATAGATGTAGATGAATAATTTTTATCCAGGTTTTATGAATATAGCCTCTCTCTCTCTCTCTCTCTCTCTCTCTCTCTCTCTCTCTCTCTCTCTCTCTCTCTCTCTCTCTCTCTCTCTCTCTCTCTCTCTCTCATATATATATATATATATATATATATATATATATATATATATATATATATATATATATATATATATATATATATATATATATATATATATATATATATATATATGTACGTCTGATATAAGCTGTATGGTTTGTTTCCTTTTAACCTTTTGTGGTGTAGTTGGTGGCGCATTGGCTTAGTAATAATAAGTCGAAGGTTCAAGTCCCGGTCGGGGTAAAAATGATTCATGTTTTCACATATGTAATGTACTTATTTAGTTACTGTTGGTCCCGAATGAGATTGGGAGTTGAATTAAATGCAAAAACGAAACCGCGAGTGAGGTTGGGGAAACTGTAAAATGAACATAGTAGCATTCAGATAGAATGCGTTCATTCCTACCACAGCAGATATAAGCTGTGAGGTTTGTTTCCTTTTAACCTTCTGTGGTGTAGTTGGTAACGCCTTGACTTAGTAATAATAAGTCCCAGGTTCAAGTCCCGATTGGGGTAAAAATGATTCATGTTTTCACATATGTCATGTGCTTATTTGGTTTTATATATATATATATATATATATATATATATATATATATATATATATATATATATATATATATATATATATATATATATATATATATATATATATATATATATATATATATATATATATATATATATATATATATATATATATATATATATATATATAATTGTGTGGTTGGTAGCACCTTGGCACAGTAATTCTGTCTTAAGTTCGATTCCCTGCCAAGCGCAAAATATGTTTTATGTTTTCACATATGTTAGTGAGTGTATTTTATTATTATAGATACCCATATAGCATCGTATTTGAATTAAATGCAGAAACGAAGCCACAAGTGAGGTTGGGAAAAAGTTGTAAAATGAGCAAACCGTATTCAGAAGCGCACTTAAAAAAAGAAAAAAAAACAGCTACTAATTTTATTTGAATTCAATCATAATTCTGTTTTTGTTTGTTTTTTTTTACTAATCAGTTTGCTAGTTAATCTATCGAAAGATTTTTCTGGAGCATTAAGAGCAGAAAAAAGAATACCATATCACTTGATTATGTAAAGTGTATTACTCTGAAGATTATTTTCGGCAACATATGAGAGAGAAACCACTTAGTGTAACAAGATTTTTACCCCTCCAACAAATCTTAGACGAATATAGGCGAACGTTATATGACGCTCTCATGACGGCTAAAAGCTTTAGATCCCGAAGAGGCCTACTTCTAGTTTCGTGGACCACATAGATAAGCGCTCTCTCTCTCTCTCTCTCTCTCTCTCTCTCTCTCTCTCTCTCTCTCTCTCTCTCTCTCTCTCTCTCTCCATATATATATATATATATATATATATATATATATATATATATATATATATATATATATATATATATATATATATATATATATCCCTTGCTTTCTCTCTCTCTCTCTCTCTCTCTCTCTCTCTCTCTCTCTCTCTCTCTCTCTCTCTCTCCTCTCTCTCTCTCTCTCTCTCTCTCTCTCTCTCTCTCTCTCTCTCTCTTCAGATATAAGATTACAGATATAATCACTCGCCTACATAAGTATTGATCAGAGTATAAATGCTTTTAGTTATGATATTATTGTCATAAGTAACATAGGACTACGTGGACGTACTTTAAAAGTTCCTGCTATTATAGAGTGACTGAAAATTTCTCATGGGTACCGATGAATAAAATCATGAATACTGAATGGGCTGTATTTTATTTTCATAGGAATAGTGACTAGCAAATCTACCATCCACACCCTATGCATTAGCCTCCACATTTTTAATAGTAGGGTTGCTTTGTTTTATTTTTTTTAGATTCTCCCCCCAAGGATGGGTGGAACAGGTCATGGAGAACCCGTAGGGCGGTCGCCAGCCGGCACAGGCTCCAACCCCCCACTGTGGTGCCCAGCCACAGCCGTAACGTCCCCAGTGAACAGCTTAAGCTCTCTTGCCTGGACGAGGCTTGATCCGTCGACCTCGCGACTGTGAGGCCAGTGCGTTACCACTGTACTAGCCAGGAGGCTCGTCGCTTTGTTCCACCTAGGTTTGGACATGCATGAGGGCTACTGCAATATCGCAATACTCTGGTGCCAGTATGGTGATATATTCATCATTTCAGAAATAGATGTTTCCAAGTTTTTGGTTTTCAATTTACTCTAAAACCTAAAAACAGATATTTAAGAAAAAAAGCTTCCAGATTTAGTGGAAAATCTTTTCGAATGTAGAGCTAAATGATAGAATATTCCTCTCTGTCTTTTATTTTCAACGCTTTATGTATTACACTTTGGATGCCAAGGAAGTATTTAAACAAAAGTTTTGCGTAGGTTCAACTTTTTTCCATGAGAAAACAGCCATTACATTCTTATTTCTATTTATTGCCTGGCAAACATCCAATTAACAAATATAAGCATTATATAGGAATTATGGAAAAGGAATAGTTTTTACTTTTACTTTTCTGTGTGTGTATTTGTATGTGTATGCGTATGCATAAGCGTGTATGCGTGTGTGTGTATGTGAGCGTGCGTATGTTTGCGAGATTATTAATTATTCTTCCAGGATGGGAAGGGGCACTCATTTTTCCGATTTTTTTTTTTTTTTACAAAAGCCTTTCTTCTTCGTATTGAGCATTTTAAGAGGACGTTAAAACTCCAGGAGGTGAAAAAAGTTTTAATTTCCTCTTTTTCTAAACTTTTCACAGTTATAGGATTTCGATGAGATTCCATTGTCAAGAAGTATAAGAACTTTCCAAACTCTGTGACATGATGGCTGCTAAATTAATAATTTTTCAGATTTTTTTTTTTTTTTGCCTTTTTGATAAAGGAGGGATTATATAAAGACACTTTATTCTGTGTATTTTTGCATGTTTGCTGTAGTTTTATTTCCAGTTTAAAAAATTCTCCATGGAAATTCATGCAAAGCTGCATATATATATATATATATATATATATATATATATATATATATATATATATATATATATATATATATATATATATATATATATATATATATATATATATATATATATATATATATATATATATATATATATATATATATATATATTGTACGAACTACACAAAACGTAGTGAGACAAAGAGGTTTCTTTTGATGACTTGCAAAAGACTCATTGAAGACTTATATTATTGATCAAAGTAGTCAATTTATATACAGTTGATGTGGGCCACATAGTGCGCTCTGAGGAGTTATCATACAGATAAAATCATGTCTATAAACACAGGGCCAAGACGAAATCTGAGTGGTATTTTTAGGTTTATATAGATAAGAATCAAAAGAATATTAATCCTGAGTGTGAATTTATAAGAATAGACAATGGTATAGAAAATAAAAGAGAACAATATTGTTAACACTAGACATAAAATATACAGTGTAGTACATAAAATTAAAAAAAATATGATACAAAATACAAATATGCAATTCATGGTTGATCCATGTGGCTTTGATGACAGGTCTCTGGGTGAATATTTTGGAGCTGGGTATATTTATGCTATATTGACTCGCACTTTGGTTGGTGAGTTGGCTTACGTGAACAGGAACCATGCGTTTGTCTGTGTGTGGTGGGGGAATACTTTGGTTTTGATCAAGCATTGTTGGTGATGTCCACAGTGTGGTTTTGGTTTTTGAGGAGATCTTCAACCAAAGCTGCGTCGATTGCATCAGTAAAGAGTAAAGGGGCATTTTTATGTCGCTGAGCAATTGTGCTCCAGGAATGTTGTCCCTGATGCAGAATATGGTGTTGCTGTGGTGGGCAGCCAAGGAAGTAAAGGCGAATACCTCCAAAACCGGTTGGATATCTTCTGTTTATATAGTAAGGAATAGGCCTTGGAGACCAGAACATCTGAAAAAGCGGCTCCAATTGACATCAGGAAGACTCGGAAGCCAGTATGATGGGAAGGGAGACAGCATCAAGATCTTCATTGGGTCTACTCCAGGAGGATGTCGTCGACATATGTAGTAGAGGGTTTTCCTTGGAGACGAGTGGTTCTATGTCCATCCCGTTAGTTTCCTGAAATTTGGTTTTAGCTGGTGTCAGAAGGGGCAGGAGCAAGCGCTACAAGCAGAGAGACACAGTCAGGACCTTTGAGTCGACGGGGTAACATGCCATGTCTGGCTGTCAGGTCAAGCAGGAGACAATCCTTGTGCCTAGTAGGAGGTCGGACTTGGAGACAAGTTGGTCCATCTCCATCTCATTGGTGTGCAGAAGGGGAGCTCTGACTGGCGTCGGCAAGGTGCAAGAGCAGGAGAAAAGGGCAGGGAGGCCTGTATGTGGTCTTGAGGATCCTCTAGGAGGGTGAGCTGGCGGCAAAGAGACGAGGAGAAGCAACGATATGTCAACTCCGGAGGGTCACACATGTGTGAGGCCGGCAAAAAGGCACAGTGAAAACGACAGTGGCTACAGTGTGAAGATATACAAAAACTTATTGAAGACTTGTATTACTGATTAAAATTGCCAATTTATATACAGCTGATGTGGGCTACATAGTGCACTCTGGGGAAGTATTATACATATAACATCATGTCTATAGAGAAAAGGTCAGCATGCAGTCTGAGGGGTATTTTTAGTTTATAAAGATAAAAATAAAACGATTTTGATTCCGAGTGTGAATCTTAAAGAAAAGGAGATGGTACAATATGTATGTATGTATGTGATTACCTAATTGTGATTACCTAATTGTGTTTACGGGAAAGAGCCCAAAGCTCGTATCTTCCTGTCTCCTCATCGATTCCATTTTAGACTTAGTGATACTTATCATACCTGTCCTTAAAACTATGGATTGAGATAGCATTAACTACCTCCTCGCTTAGCCAATTCCAATTATCAACTACTCTTACACTGAAAAAGTATTTCCTTACATCCTGCAAAGAAGTTTTCTTACGAAGCTTCAAACTATGACCTCTACTTCTAGAGCCAGCCATATCAAAATATCGATCCCTATCCACTCTATCATAACCATGAAGGAATTTAAAGACTGTCACCATATCCCCCCTTACTCTTCTAGCTTCCAGTGATGGTAAGTCTAATTCCCTCAGCCTCTCATCATAACTGAGATTGCGTATTTCTGGCACCAGTTTCGTGGCATGTCTTTGAACTTTTTCAAGCTTAGCTATGTGCTTTTTCAAGTGCGGATTCCAAAAGGGGGCTGCATATTCGAGTTTTGGCCTCACATAGGTTACATAAATATTTCTGAACATTTCCTTGTCCATGTGCCTGAAGGCTACCCTTACATTTGATAAGAATGCATATGCTGCCCTTACTATGCCATTTATATGTATTTCTGGAGACAAATCTGCCACTATGTTTACTCCTAGATCTCTCTCATTTTCTGTCTCTTGAAGTTGTACTCCAGCCACCGAGTAGTCAAGCTTGGGCCTTCTTGCACTTGTACCCATTCTCATTACCTTACATTTTGAAGTATTGAATTTCATTAGCCACTTTTCTGACCACTCATGCAGATTATTTAGATCCTCTTGAAGTTCTCTACCATTGTTCTCGTTTTTTACTTTTTTCACAATCTTTGCATCATCTGCAAACATATTCATGAATGAATTTACACACTCTGGTAGGTCATTTACATATACAAGGAACAAAAGTGGCCCTAAAACTGAACCCTGTGGAACTCCACTACTAACTCTTCTCCATTCAGACACTGAGTGTCTTACTCTAACCCTCTGTTCCCTTCCTTCTAAGTAAGTTTTTATCCATTCCAAAACATTTCCACCTATTCTAGCCATTGATTGCAGCTTCCTAATAAGTCTCCCATGTGGAACAGTGTCAAACGCTTTCTGGAAGTCTAGGAATATGCAATCTGCCCAGCCCTCTCTTTCCTCTAAGATTTGGCTTACCTCATCATAAAATTCTAATAAGTTTGTTACTGTTGATCTACCTTCTCTGAAGCCATGTTGCCTCACTGACAAAAAGTTGAAGGATTCCAAGTGAAGAGAGATATGTTTCCTTAGTAGTTTCTCCATAACTTTGCAAACTATGCTGGTCAAGGAAACTGGTCTATAGTTCAGAGTCGTATCCCTCCTTCCCTTTTTGAAGATAGGTATCACATTTGCTTTTTTCCAGCATCTTGGAATCTCCCCCGACTCCAGTGACTCCTTAAATATGATACTTAGTGCCACTGATATTGTGTTTGCGCATTTTTTAAGCACATGAGGGGATATGTCATCAGGACCTGTAGCTTTATGAACATCTAAATCCATCAGCGCTTTGCATACCTCTGTGGCTGTAAGGTTGATGTTCTCTAATACCGGCCCTTGAGCTTCTATCACTGCAATCTGAGGGGGTGGGGTATTTTCTACTGTAAATACTGACTGAAACTCCTTGTTCAATTCTTTGCAGATCTCTTCATCCGTCTCAGTGATGCTTCCATTCTCTCTCTTTAGCCTTAAAACCTGTTCTTTTACCTTCAGTTTTCCTCTGATAAAGCTGTGGAAAAGCTTGGGATTTTCTTTAGCCTTCCTGGTGATGTCCCTCTCATAGTCTCTCTCTGCCTCTCTCCTTTTACTTAGGTAGTCATTTCTTGCTCTTTTGTAGGTTTGCCAGGGATTTATGTTTTTTCTCCTCCTATACCTTTTCCAGCATTTGTCTCTCCACTCCTTAGCTCTTTTACACCCATTATCGAACCATTTCTCTCTGGCATGAATTACACCTACTTTGGTGACAGGTATGCAGCAATCTACTATCTTCCCATATTTCTCACAAAAGATGTCATACATTTCTTGTACAGATTTGTTGTAAAATAAGGTTCTCCAGTCAATAACTGCAAAAAGCTCATTCATTTTGATGTAATCTCCTTTCGGATAGTTCCTCCTCATGTCCTCAGTGCCTCTACTCTCAGGAAGAATATCTTCAATGATATACTCCATCAACAACACACAGTGGTCACTCTTTCCAATTGGTTGTTCATACTCAATTTTTTCAATATCCAACACATTATCTGTGAACACTAGATCAAGTAGTGATGGCTCATCCCCACCCCTGGCCCTTGTTGGTTCCATTACATGTTGGTGTAGGAAATTTCCTTGTACGCAATCTAGGAATCTTGCCCCGAATGAGTCCTCACCACTGTGTGGGTCAAGATTTATCCAATCTATCTCTTTATGATTAAAGTCTCCCATAATCAAAATCCTACATTTTTTTTCCCGTGCCATGTTAACAACTGAGTTTATGACTTTAATAGTACCTATAGGACTTTCCTCATAAACTTCAAGCCTATTTTGGTTCCTTGGTGGGTTGTATACAACAGTTATTATAATGCTCTCTGACCCAGTATTTATGTGAGCAACAAGAAATTTCTTGAACTCACTTTCTATAGCCAAGTTTATTTCTTCAACTTGAATCCTTTCACTTATGAGCAGTGCTATCCCTCCACCAGTCCTCTCAGATCTTTCAACCCTTAGTATTCTGAAGCCCTTAGGAAAAACTGTGACACTGTTTATGTCCTCACTCAACTTCGTCTCTGTAATTGCTACTATATCTGCCTTACTGTTGTGAATCCTATCTTTTAATTCTACTGCCTTACCAGCTAATCCATCAGAATTTGTGTATAACAATCTTAATGAGGCCCCATGCCCTGATCTTCTGTCATAATCTTCTTTATCTCCCCTTTGTCTGGAAGAACTCTGTAACGAAAATTTTTCTTCTGTTCTTCATTTCTTTCATCATTTAACCTTCTTGCCTCTTGCAACAAGTTTTTGATCTTTCCCATCTCTTCCTGTGTTCTGTATCGTCTAATGAACACTTCTTTGAATTCTTGAAGGTCTTTTAGACTTTTTTTTCTCAGCAATATTTCCCTACATGTTTCCCCTCTCTCAAAGGTTACTTTTGTTGGTCTCGGCTTTCCTTCCCTCGAATATTTACCTAGTTGGTGTATGTTTACAATATCCTCAGGACCACAAACTACTCCAAGCTTTCTTATCAGGTCTACAACCCTAGCTTTATTTTCTTCAAGTCTCCCCTGCCATGTTGGCTCCTGGGATTCGCTTATGCCTGAGATTACCACTGTCTTCTCCTTATCAAGTGCCTGTCTGATGAGTGGGTTTGCCCTTTCCATCACAACGTCTTTCATTTTTTCGATTACTGTCTCTTTATAGTCAACTGTTTGTATGTTTCCCAGTGCCAC
>JAXCGZ010011351.1:0-10000 GCA_037179515.1 Halocaridina rubra
TTCCTAAACCGCAGGAAACATAAACTTGTGTTTCGTACGCAGGTACATGCCCTGGAGAGATGCCCAATAACTCCTCCCCGGAAGTAGGCGGGATTCCACTTTGAACCTGGCGTTGATTGGCTGGACTAGATCTCACTTGATTTCATTGGAGAATTGGATGTTAAGCCACGCCCTGCCCCTGGGGGTATTTCAAGAGCCACCCAGGGCAGAGACAGTTAGTTAGAACTTTGCCAGGGGCACGAATAGATCATAGATTGTGATAGTCATAGGGTGGGGGCATTGAGGCGTCGGAGTTGTGTTGTACTCTAGAATAAATATAAGCAAAGGATTCACTGCGTGTCCATTCTTACCTTGTACCCGTCTGGTACTAATAATTATAACCTAATAATTAAAACGTTGCAAAGAAAAGCAATACGTCAGTGGTGGCAGTGCGGTACGGATCTTCACGAAAAAAAAAAAAAAAAAAAAAAAAAAAAAAAAAAAAAAACATACGAAGAGACAGGTGAATGCCAGTGCAGACCCGTGCAAAGAAAATAAGAATGGCAAAAGCAGAAATCCAACATCTCCCAATTCAAGAAATGAGTGACGAGGCCAAACACCGGAGAATTCTCGAACTGGAGGAGCAAGTGCGGCGCCTACAAGCACGCGCCGACGCCGCTCCGTCGAGAAGGAACCCGGTCGACGTCGACACCCCCGACAGTGAAACCGACGCCTCAAACATCGACGAACAGCCGGCCGCTTCGAACCCCGTGGTGACACAGGGAACGCAGCAGGCCATGCCCCCACCCCGTGCCCTGGTTGTAAAGACGCCTCGAGTCAAAAATTCACTTTTATACCTCGACGGCGCAAATGTAAAAGACCGTGAATGTCCGTCCATAATTCCCGCGACCGACTTCCTGAAATACTTGGGTCTGCAGATGAGAAGTGACGAGTGCTCAAAGAGAGAATATTATAAAACTTTGAAGGAACTATTTCTAAGATATTTCTTAGTAAGCCGAAGTGTGACCGGAGCATTGAGTGAAAATGCCCATTACAAGAAGAATAAGTTGCCGGATCCGACCAAGAAGACGGCGATTCGTCGATTTTACTCGAAGAGAAGAAGGAGAACCCTCTCCTTCCTTGCCTTCTGCCATGAAGTTCTTCAGGACCACATCCTTAAAATAGCTAAGTACTTGTGATCTGTATCCAGTGAGTAATGGGACAATTAGTAAAAGAAATTGAGGTCGGTGGACGCCGCCATTTTATCTTGTAGTTATGCTTTGACTCAGCCAACCCGCTTATAAGGGGTGTGGCGCTTAATAAGTTGATAAAAGTAGAATTTCTGTACCCATTACTAACATGGATAATTTGTACTAATAGCTATAAGCAGTAATAAACTCCATTTTTGTTATAATTTGAGTAATATAAAGAATTTGCGTTGGAAGTGTGTTCCATTTATTTGTATTAATGCCTAGATTGAATTTTAAGAACGCGAATGTATCGATTTTTTAATTGAAAAATTTAATGCACGTGAAATCACTGTTACAGTATATTAATTTCTTAAGTGTAAGAAATCGAGTGAGTAATATACTTGAATCTGCTTTTAAGGGTTTACTTAGAACACGTGTGATTTTCGAGAAAGGAATGTGGAAGTGACCATTCGATCTCCCAACCTCGTTATTGTAAATCTGTAGTAATTGTACTGAGCTTTGATATTTTAAAGTACGTGTAAAATCATTTTTATATAAATTTCTTAAAGCGTAAGAAATCGAGTGTTAAGATTGCGCCTGTTTTTAAGTTTTTTTCTTTTTTTTTGTTTGTTTTTTATCCGCGGGAGTAATGTTTTAGCGAAAGAAAGACATAAACGACAGATCGTTCTTTTTGTGTTATGATGATGGGGAATTAATATTACGATACGTGTGTGGCATGTTTCTTTTGAAGAATAAGAAATTTCGTGATATTAGTTAGAGATGAGTTTTTTTATTTCACGCTATGCAGGTGAAAGTAAGAGTAAATTAGAGTAATTTGTGCTGTCCTAGAATAGGGAAGGTTTTTCAGTGTCACCCAAACGTAGCTTCAAGGGAGTAGAATGTTTGTTTGTTCGTTAGAATGGGACTTAGGACTAGTGAGGCAGTCTGTGACCGTGCGGCCCAACCGAGATTTCACCCTTACGCTTCTTACAACCAACGTTGTAAATTAAAGGGAATTTTATAGAAAGGGGACGATTGTTTTGTAAGTGATGCAGCGAGTGAGGCAGAGAATGAGTATGAATGACCGGGGATATAATGGGGGGTTGCTCTAGGGGGTGAAATCGCGGAAAGCACCGTTAGGAAGCATGATTGGGGAGTCTGCGAGGATCGTGCCCCTGCTCCGCCAGGTCCTTCTGCATGCCATATCAGAGTGTATTTATGGGAGGTGATGCGCTGTTGCAATATCTAGTGAGGGATATGTTTGAGAAAGTAATTCTCCACCTGCCCAGATATGGTTGAAATGCCGAGTTTGTTTTATTTTTGTTTTGTCCCCTACTCCGCCATTGAGATTATTATTCGATTTCCGAGAGATTCCAAGATAGATGTTACGTGATAAAGGACGTGAATCTATGAATGATTCTTTATTTTCTTTGCTAGCTGCCGTATATACATTGTCTGTCTGAAGAGATATGTTAGATTGATAAAATAAAACTTTGCGAGTTTTAGCCATGATAATGTTTTATCAAAATTATTTCGGCTTGGTCATAAAGAAAGAGTGAGAGCTGACACGAAATGACAACAAGAATGTTACACAGCTGTATCCCGTATTTGAGAGAGCAGATATAAGTCAAATTCGAGATAGTAAAAGAATATATATATTTTATGTTTGAATTGTTTATGTACAACTCCGTACGAGATTTTGAAGTTTAAGCAAAATGCATTCTTTACTGTTGCTAATGAAATATACTTTTTGTTTTTATTATTGCATACACAGAGATAGACTTTTTATATTCTTAGATACCCGTTTTTGTTATAGTTCTTTTTGTATTGAAGAAATCTTTAAAATCTTACTTAAAGGATTCTGAAAAGATTATTAGAGATTATCCGCTGAGTTCTAAATTTAAAACCAATGATATTTAAGTCATTATAAGACGTCGGTTAAAAAAAAAAAAAAAAAAAAAAAAGATATTTGTGCTTTTGTTGATCGTAGTAAAGATATTGTCACATATGATTTTGGTCTTTTGCTTTAATTTCATCAGAGTGTGTGTGCTTCGACTCAACCCTCTGATTTATAGCAAGAAAAGAATTGTCATTATAGACGGGGATGTGTATGCCGTTACAGTAAAGTCCTTATCAGGATTAAACAGAAAGGAATGGATTTATGCTTCGACAGTTCTGCAGTTGTACACTAAGTTCTTTTTGCTTTTGTTTTTGTTAATGAGGGAATGAGAACAGCCGCTGACAATAAACGTAAGACTCTATCGATAGTCATTGCTAACGTTTGTTCACGTTCAATTGTTTATTTATTTTATTATTAGAGATACTCTGCGACAATTTTTTATTTTCAGTACAAGTAAAAGACAGAGGCCCATCTCAGCTGACTTGTGAGTGGAAACCGCAACGTATTTCACGGTCGCCCAGCCTCTCTCTCTCTCTCTCTCTCTCTCTCTCTCTCTCTCTCTCTCTCTCTCTCTCTCTCTCTCTCTCTCTCTCTCTCTCTCTCTCTCTCTCTCTCTCTCTCTCTCTCTCTCTCTCCTACCTTTCACTCGACTCTGAGCCTGACAGAGGCTCCGTTCAATGCTAAAAGAACGTTGCTGTCTTTGATTTTTTGTGTGTGTTTTTTTTCCAGCGAAGCTAGGCGATAATTGTGCCTACATTTTATTGCAGTCAATAGATTGTTGCATGCTGTTGTTGCATAAATACTGATAAGATATCGGTAGTACCGCCATTTGCCTAAACATTTTTGCCACATGTCGCAACTCTTTAGAGAATAGATAGAGCTCCCATTGACAAGTTGTGGAGCCAGCAAGTTGCCGCTTATGCTATATATATATACATTGATTATGACAGCAGGAATTTGAATATTAAAGGAGACTGTGTTAGAATAAGCATCACTATGAAATATAAGTATAGAACTCTGTTCTTACTTCTGAATACCAGTCTCCATTGTATATATATTGATATTTTTGATTTAGTATATTTATTTTTATTGTTTATTATTCTTATTTTTAGATCATGATTATTAGTAATGTTAATATGTTGACTGATATTGTTGCTATCTCTCAATGGCCTGTTGCTAATTATTATATTTGAAATGAAATCAGCAGTAACTTGATGATTTGTATCTTTTATCTGAATTCATACTTGATGTTACTGTAGCCACCGCTAATAAGAATGTTTCTTTAGTGGCTTTTCTCAGCATTTAATGATTGTTCTTTTTGACATTTATAGTAGAGTAATGCTATGTAGCAGTTGCTAAGTCCTAAGTATCTTGGAATAATAATCTAGTTGTGTAGACACATACCTTCCATTACCACCCTATTCCTAGGCAGCCCCGACCTGCAAGTTCTAAAAGTCTTTAGATGTTGTCCGTTCAGACAAGTCCCTAGTGCCCATTGAATAGAGATTGCAATCACTTGCAGTTGCAGGGGAGGCAAAGTATAGCCTCGATTACCAACGTATGGCCATTGTTGGTACCCTGAAGTCATAGGGAACCTTTCTTACAACTGTAGTAGTGACAGAGGTTCAAATTTTCATCCCGAGATCTGCTTCGAAGGTACGTGTGGAGGGCCGTACAGGAAGAGAATCGCTGTGACGTTGCAGGTCTCCTGCGTGGTGGTCTTAGTCAAGATCGGCCGAGGGCGGGACGAGGAAGCCGGGCTGGAAGGATTAGCGGGATGGGCCCAGTCCTTGTCCTTTTTGTTTTGCCTATCCGAGTAACGGAGATAGGGCAACAAACCTGGGCCTGCAGCAAGGACAGCGAGGGAGCGAAAAAAATAGAATCCCCGAGGGAAACCGTGGAATCGCACCTAGCAAGAATTCATGAGCAAGGGACAGAGAAAACGATAGTCGTCCTAGACAGAGAAAACGAAAGTCGTCCTAGACAGAGAAAACGAAAGTCGTCCTAGACAGAGAAAACGAAAGTCGTCCTAGACAGAGAAAACGAAAGTCGTCCTAGACAGAGAAAACGAAAGTCGTCCTAGACAGAGAAAACGAAAGTCGTCCTAGACAGAGAAATTAAAAGTCGTCCTAGACAGAGAAATTAAAAGTCGTCCGAGACAGAGAAAACGAAAGTCGTCCTAGACAGAGAAATTAAAAGTCGTCCTGGAAAGAGAGAACAGTCCTAAAAAAATAAAAGTTTTAAACTACTTTAAAAAAACCAGGTAATCTTGATGAAATCCCAGAAACAAGGAGATCCCCATACATGTCATAACTGTAGTGAAAAGAGAGGAAAAGAAACACAGAAATATTTTAAAATATTTTAATAATACCTTTAGAAGCCACGTAAACGAGAAAGAAAAATAATCCCTATACATGTCCGAACTTTAGTGAAGAGAGAAAGAAGGGTGTTTAAAAAATCCCTTATTAGTTAATTAAAATTACCCCCGTATTAGAACTGAAAAAATGGGAAAGAAAATGTCCCCACCGTCTTTGGTGCTAAAAAGACAAAATATTTTTATTTTTATGTTTATTTTTTTTTTTTTTGCTAGCTTTAAGATAATTTTAAGCGAAAACTCAGAGTCTCCCTTAGATATAGTGTTGAATAAGTGCCATTGATAAATTGTATGATTTGAACTAAGATTAATAAGTTGTTTTCTGCTTAAATAATATTAGTGTTTTGTTTTAGCATTATTATTATTTGAATTATGATTTAATCTTTAGGTTCATTAAGTTTTTATATTAAGTGGTCTCTGAATAGTAATTGCATATAGAGACAGTAAATGTGTTGACTTTACACACAGTAAAACATGTTTTGTTTCAGGAGTAGTTTTTAAGGCTTAATTTTAAGACAAATCAATGCCCCTAATAATGATAGGAATAGAATTTATGAAGGTAAGGTCTCTTATAGAAATTACTGTTGATGTTATGGTCTATATCATTTTAAATGTGTATACATGCCAATACTCTACCTCATTTGTTTGCTAATGTGCTACATAAGTCATGATTTTACCGTAATTAACTCAATTTAGTCTTTTAAAGAAACGAGAGAAGTAGATGAATTAATGTTTTGATTTAAACTGACTTTTGATCTTAATTAATGTTTGATATTAGTTTCACACTGGAATTATATTGTTTAAAGATATAGTTGCTTAAATATAAGAATATGTTGGTATTACAGATTTCCAACAAGGAAATAGACCCTGCATGCTCTAGTTGTCTGTAAAAGTACTCTATATATGTTATGTTTGTGTAATTTGTATAGGAATTCTTAGAAAATAGCTTAAATAATTCGGCCCCATTTCTATTGTAAACTAATGTTAGCTAGGATATGTCCAAGAGCTCCCGGAAAATTAGCCCATGCTTCGACTGAAATAAGAGATATTTCAGTTTTGGTTGGGAGGGATGTCGTATGACTTCCGTCATGCTGAAGCCAGTCCGTCATGCTGAAGCCAGTCCGTCATGCTGAAGCCAGAATCTGAAACTTGTAACAGATCTTGAGGGGTAACGGTTGGTCGAGGGCACAGAGATTTTATTACAATGTTTGTAGAAAGTGTCAAGGAAATATATGACCGGAACCGTGAGACTTAGGATCTGGCATCGAGAAGGGCAGGAAAGGCCAGGAAGTTAGCCATTTCCTAAACCGCAGGAAACATAAACTTGTGTTTCGTACGCAGGTACATGCCCTGGAGAGATGCCCAATAACTCCTCCCCGGAAGTAGGCGGGATTCCACTTTGAACCTGGCGTTGATTGGCTGGACTAGATCTCACTTGATTTCATTGGAGAATTGGATGTTAAGCCACGCCCTGCCCCTGGGGGTATTTCAAGAGCCACCCAGGGCAGAGACAGTTAGTTAGAACTTTGCCAGGGGCACGAATAGATCATAGATTGTGATAGTCATAGGGTGGGGGCATTGAGGCGTCGGAGTTGTGTTGTACTCTAGAATAAATATAAGCAAAGGATTCACTGCGTGTCCATTCTTACCTTGTACCCGTCTGGTACTAATAATTATAACCTAATAATTAAAACGTTGCAAAGAAAAGCAATACGTCATATATATATATATATATATATATATATATATATATATATATATATATATATATATATATATATATATATATATATATATATATATATATATATATATATATATTCAATTCAATTTATTTATTTCATATAAACTGGCAAAGTTACTAAGAGTTGATGTCTTGTGAGTCAGCAAGATATTATACACATTAAATGGGTTCTATGTTTCATGAATGACATTCACACAAAAAAATGCTTCAATCTTGATAATATACTGATAAAAATAATATAAATCACCATGAACAATTTTTATAATCCATGATTATGTTTTTGCTCCCAAGAAACTCGTGCCTCTATAGTCCTCATGTCAAATTTCCAAATACCCTCATTATAGTCACTTTTTAATACTCACTTTACTGCTTCAGTAATGCATCCATACATTAGGAATGGTATATTCAGTTTTGCGATACTGATAGCTGAATAAAGAAGCCTTTTATAGTATTAGCCTAAAGTAAGGCTATTTGTTGGTTTAGAAGTAATCACTGACATATGTCAGCAACCATAGCATTACTTGCATATGCAGGAACTCCAGTTATTTGTTTAAGAATATTTTTGAAAGCCACTCCAAATGTTTTAAACACAGACCTCCTAAAAGTACTTTTGTAATTTCAAGGACACAAACTATAAACTGCCATACAATACAATTTGCGTAAGAATAAAAGGACCTTAAGGGGGGTACAGACGATCAATATTACTGTCAGTAAAATTACTGACACTATTGTATTGGTGTGAACTACTACGTCCATATGATGGACACACCGACAGTAATAATGACAGTACAGGGAAATACTGTCAGTAATATTGATCGTCTATTTAGCCCTTTAGTATTACATTGCGAGAAGTTTCTTAGAACAGGAAACACACTTGAGTAAAATTTGTTCAGTCGTTCGACATCCTTTTGATCATTTGGAATATTCTCAACGACATGTCTCCAATATTTAGAACGGTCAGCTACTTTTAAAACGTCATTCCTAAGTTTGACATTGGGTGGCTTTCTTTATTTAAAGTTCCGCTGAAAAACATACATTTAGTTTTGTCCTTGCTAATTGTAAGTCTATGCTTACTGAATAAGCCTGCACATTGTGATATAGAGGACCTTCAATTCTGACTCATATTTATTGATTAAAGCAACAATGTCATCTGCATATGCAGCAATATTCAATCTTGTCAATGCTATAGTGCAGCCAACGTTAATGGAAGCAATCTCACTGATTATTGACTCTATGTTCTTTTGAATAATAAAGGAGATAAAATGTCCCCTGTTTCATCCCATTTTCCAATATAATATCCCTGCTTGAGAAACCATTTCAAATAACATTTGCTGATTGATTTCTTAGGTTACATTAGTAAAAACACAACATCAAGTGGAACAGATGTCTTTTACAGTTTCCCACCAAGTTAAATGGTGGTCTTCTATATCAGTCGCTTTTGATAATTGCATAACACTAATTCCAGATTTCTTACGTTTTGAGTATTCATGAAATATTTCCTTTAATAAAATACAAGCTTCAGATGTTGTCGTACCAGGAGTGAAGCTAAACTGCCTGTCGTTAAAACGGATTTTCTCTAACAAAATATTAAGTATATGATTTTCAAAAATCTTAAGTAGGTTTGATGACTGCATGACTGGTCAATAGTTTCTTGACTCTGTTACGCTACCTCTTTTGTCTTTGACAGTCGGAGTAATGACATCATTCAGCATATTGCATGGCAGATAGCAATGACCAAAACAGGTATCCAGAAGTAAGACAACATGGTCTAAATTCATTTCTGAGGCATTCTTGAGATACGAGGTGTGTAAATGACCATGCCCCATACAAGACCGTAGTGATGTGATCAGTTTTTTGATCTGAGTGCCTCGATATCACAAAATGCATTTTTTTTACCACTGTGCCACCTGTTATTTAATTCATTAAGGAGAAGTATTTCATCATTTATGTCTACCTTCCCTTGATTAGTAATTTTTTTTTAAATAGTTGAGCAATGGATTCGTAATTACTCTCGCCATCTATGATATTTGTACGCTTGACACATGTTTTTTTAGCTTTCGAACATTTCTCCAAAATTACCTGAAATACTATTAAGAACATTTTCGTACAATAAAAATGCAAGTTTCCTTGCTTATATTTGCCTTACCAAGAGCAGCTATAAACCATTTTCTTCTAGTGATCACTTCAGTATGCTCCACAGATTCTAAAATTTTACCCATTCTAACCCACTGCAGGTACTTATCTCTAGCACTTTTTGTGGAGATATTTTACATTCCTATTCCATCTTGCGATAATTTCAATTTTTTACGAAATTTTTACTTACCTCTTCAGATGCATTCTCAACAATCACACTTAGAAATTCATGTAGTTTATCGATATATATATATATATATATATATATATATATATATATATATATATATATATATATATATATATATATATATATATATATATATATATATATATATATATATGTTCTCTTATGAGACAGCCCAAATTATTACAATCAATGCCTTCTGAGTCACATGGGAACTGCACTACACAGTCAATATGGTTATTTACTCTAACAAAATCATCTGGTTTCATAGAATCCCAGTGGACAAAAGAAGACTTCCTACTGCATTTGTTTACATCTTCGTCAGAGAGGACAATAGCTTTTATAGCAGTCATATCTATATATATATATATATATATATATATATATATATATATATATATATATATATATATATATATATATATATATACATATATATATATATATATATATATATATATATATATATATATATATATATATATATATATAT
>JAXCGZ010011351.1:12500-22500 GCA_037179515.1 Halocaridina rubra
ATACAGCTCTAAATAATAGGCCTGTTTCCTTGACCAGTATGGTTTGCAAAGTTAAGGAGAAACTTCTAATAATATTAATCTTTCTTTACTTGGGATATTTAAACGTTTGTCAGTGAAACAACATGGCTTCAGAGAAGGCAGATAAAAAGTAACAAACTTACTAAAATTTTATGATGAAGTAAATCGGATCGCACAAGAAAGAGAGGGTTGGACGGATATCATATTCTTAGATTTTCAGAAGTCATTTGATATGATCCCACATGGGAGACTAATTAGGAAGCTGCATATAATGGCATAAATAGGTGGAAATGTCTAGGAATGGATAAAAACTTACTTAAAAGGACGGGAACAGAGGGTTAGAGTAAGATACTCGCTTATGACTGGAGAAGGGTTAGAACTGGGGTGCCACAGAGTTTAGCTTTAGGGCCACTTTTGCTCCTTGTATTAGTAAATGACCTACCAGAGTCTGTAAATTCATTCATGAATATGTTTGCAGATGATACAAAGGCTGTGAAGAAAGTAAGAGACGAGAGCAATGGTAGAGAACTTCAGGAAGACCTAAATAGTCTGCATGAGTGGTCAGAAAAGTGACTAATGAAACTCAGTATTTAAAAATGTAAGGTGATGAGAAAGGGTACAAGTGCAAGAATGCAAATTTTCAAGAGACAGAGAATGAGAGAGATAGAGGAGTAAACATACTGGGCATATATAAGGCAGAGCAAGGATTACATATGCTTTCTTAGCAAATGTAAGGGTAGCCTTCACACACATGGACAAGGATATGTTCAGAAATATTTATGTAACTTGTGTGAGGCCAAAGCTTTATTATTCATCACCCTTTAGAAACCCACACTTGAAGACTATATAAATAAGCTGAAAAAGTTCAAAGACATGCTGCAAAGCTGGAGCCGGAAATACGATACCTCATATCATAAGGAGAGGCTGAGGGAGAATCAGACTTACCATTACTCGAAACTAAAAGAATGAAGGGGGACATGGTGACGTTTTATAAATGGCTACATGGTATTGACAGAGGGCATAGGAATAGATATTTTGATATGGCTGGCTCTAGACCTAGAAATCATATTTTGAGGCTTCGTAAGAAAACTTCATTGCATGATGTAAAGAAGTACCTTTTTAGTGTAAGAATAGTTGATGCTTGAATTTGCTGAGCGAGGAGGTAGTTAACGCTGACTGAATTCATATTTGTAAGGACAAATATGATACGTAAAATAGGACTCTTTCCTGTAAGCACTACTAGGTACTTGCACACACACACACACACACACACACACACACACACACACACACACACACACACACACACACACACACACACACGCACACACACACACACACACACACAAAAGACCTTCAAGAATGCAAAGTGTTCATTAGACGATACAGAACACAGGAAGAGATGGGAAAGATCAAAAACTTGTTGCAAGAGGCAAGAAGGTTAAATGATGAAAGAAATGAAGAAGAGAAGAAAAATTTTCGTTACAGAGTACTTCCAGACAAAGGGGAGATAAAGAAGATAATGACAGAAGATCAGGGGATGGGGCCTCATTAAGATTGTTATACACAAATGCTGATGGATTAGCTGGTAAGGCAGTAGAATTAAAAGATAGGATTCACAAAAGTAAGGCAGATATAGTAGCAATTACAGAGACTAAGTTGAGTGAGGACATAAACAGTGTCACAGTTTTTCTGAAGGGCTTCAGAATACTAAGGGTTGAAAGATCTGAGAGGACTGGTGGAGGGATAGCACTGCTCATAAGTGAGAGGATTCAAGTTGAAGAAATAAACTTGGCTATAGAAAGTGAGTTCAGGGAATTTCTTGTTGCTCGCATAAATACTGGGTCAGAGAGCATTATAATAACTGTTATATAGAACCCACCAAGGAACCAAAATAGGCTTGAAATTTATGAGGAAAGTCATATAGGTACTATTGAAGTCATAAACTCAGTTGTTAACATGGCACGGGAGAAAAAATGTAGGATTTTGATTATGGGAGACTTTAATCATAAAGAGATAGATTGGATAAATCTTGACCCACACAGTGGTGAGGACTCATTCGGGGCAAGATTCCTAGATTGCGTACAAGGGAATTTCCTACACCAACATGTAATGGAACCAACAAGGGCCAGGGGTGGGGATGAGCCATCACTACTTGATCTAGTGTTCACAGATAATGTGTTGGATATTGAAAATATTGAGTATGAACCACCAATTGGAAAGAGTGACCACTGTGTGTTGTTGATGGAGTATATCATTGAAGATATTCTTCCTGAGAGTAGAGGCACTGAGGACATGTGGAGGAACTATCCGAAAGGAGATTACATCAAAATGAATAAGCTTTTTGCAGTTATTGACTGGAGAACCTTATTTTACAACAAATCTGTACAAGAAATGTATGACATCTTTTGTGAGAAATATGGGAAGATAGTAGATTGCTGCATACCTGTCACCAAAGTAGGTGTAATTCATGCCAGAGAGAAATGGTTCGATAATGGGTGTAAAAGAGCTAAGGAGTGGAGAGACAAATGCTGGAAAAGGTATAGGAGGAGAAAAAACATAAATGCCTGGCAAACCTACAAAAGAGCAAGAAATGACTACCTAAGTAAAAGGAGAGAGGCAGAGAGAGATTATGAGAGGGACATCACCAGGAAGGCTAAAGAAAATCCCAAGCTTTTCCACAGCTTTATCAGAGGAAAACTGAAGGTAAAAGAACAGGTTTTAAGGCTAAAGAGAGCGGATGGAAGCATCACTGAGACGGACGAAGAGATCTGCAAAGAATTGAACAAGGAGTTTCAGTCAGTATTTACAGTAGAAAATACCCCACCCCCTCAGATTGCAGTGATAGAAGCTCAAGGGCCGGTATTAGAGAACATCAACCTTACAGCCACAGAGGTATGCAAAGCGCTGATGGATTTAGATGTTCATAAAGCTACAGGTCCTGATGACATATCCCCTCATGTGCTTAAAAAATGCGCAAACACAATATCAGTGGCACTAAGTATCATATTTAAGGAGTCACTGGAGTCGGGGGAGATTCCAAGATGCTGGAAACAAGCAAATGTGATACCTATCTTCAAAAAGGGAAGGAGGGATACGGCTCTGAACTATAGACCAGTTTCCTTGACCAGCATAGTTTGCAAACTTATGGAGAAACTACTAAGGAAACATATCTCTCTTCACTTGGAATCCTTCAACTTTTTGTCAGTGAGGCAACATGGCTTCAGAGAAGGTAGATCAACAGTAACAAACTTATTAGAATTTTATGATGAGGTAAGCCAAATCTTACAGGAAAGAGAGGGCTGGGCAGATTGCATATTCCTAGACTTCCAGAAAGCGTTTGACACTGTTCCACATGGGAGACTTATTAGGAAGCTGCACTCAATGGCTAGAATAGGTGGAAATGTTTTGGAATGGATAAAAACTTACTTAGAAGGAAGGGAACAGAGGGTTAGAGTAAGACACTCAGTGTATGAATGGAGAAGAGTTAGTAGTGGAGTTCCACAGGGTTCAGTTTTAGGGCCACTTTTGTTCCTTGTATATGTAAATGACCTACCAGAGTCTGTAAATTCATTCATGAATATGTTTGCAGATGATGCAAAGATTGTGAAGAAAGTAAAAAACGAGAACAATGGTAGAGAACTTCAGGAGGATCTAAATAATCTGCATGAGTGGTCAGAAAAGTGGCTAATGAAATTCAATACTTCAAAATGTAAGGTAATGAGAATGGGTACAAGTGCAAGAAGGCCCAAGCTTGACTACTCGGTGGCTGGAGTACAACTTCAAGAGACAGAAAATGAGAGAGATCTAGGAGTAAACATACTGGCAGATTTGTCTCCAGAAATACATATAAATGGCATAGTAAGGGCAGCATATGCATTCTTATCAAATGTAAGGGTAGCCTTCAGGCACATGGACAAGGAAATGTTCAGAAATATTTATGTAACCTATGTGAGGCCAAAACTCGAATATGCAGCCCCCTTTTGGAATCCGCACTTGAAAAAGCACATAGCTAAGCTTGAAAAAGTTCAAAGACATGCCACAAAACTGGTGCCAGAAATACGCAATCTCAGTTATGATGAGAGGCTGAGGGAATTAGACTTACCATCACTCGAAGCTAGAAGAGTAAGGGGGGATATGGTGACATTCTTTAAATTCCTTCATGGTTATGATAGAGTGGATAGGGATCGATATTTCGATATGGCTGGCTCTAGAACTAGAGGTCATAGTTTGAAGCTTCGTAAGAAAACTTCTTTGCAGGATGTAAGGAAATACTTTTTCAGTGTAAGAGTAGTTGATAATTGGAATTCGCTAAGCGAGGAGGTAGTTAATGCTATCTCAATCCATAGTTTTAAGGACAGGTACGATAAGTATCACTAAGTCTAAAATGGAACCGATCAGGAGACGGGAAGATACGAGCTTTGGGCTCTTTCCCGTAAACACAATTAGGTAATCACAATTAGGTAATCACACACACATTTATATATATATATATATATATATATATATATATATATATATATATATATATATATATATATATATGGTAGGAAAACCCCATTAAATAAAACAACGAAAAAATATATATTAAAAGTACTTATTAATTTCGTGACCTTAACTGGCCACCTTCTCAAAGTACAATGGCAAGAGATACAGCTAGCAAAAAAAGTAAATAAATAAATAAATAAATAAGAGAGAGAAGGTGGTCAGTTAAGGTAACGAAAGTAATAAGTACTTTTTATATATATTTTTTCGTTGTTTTATTTAATTGGCTTTCCCTACCATTTTAGACTGTATGCTAACAGTTCAGTGTTATTAATATATATATATATATATATATATATATATATATATATATATATATATATATATATATATATATATATATATATATATATATATATATATATATATATATATATATATATATATATATATATATATGTATATAAATATATATATATATATATATATATATATATATATATATATATATATATATATATATATATATATATATACATATATATATATATATATATATATATATATATATATATATATATATATATATATATATATATATATACATATATATATATATATATATATATATATATATATATATATATATATAGTATATATATATATATATATATATATATATATATACATATACATATATATATATATATATATATATATATATATATATATATATATATATATATATATATATATATACATACATACATACATACATACATACATACATACATACATACATACATACATACATAAATACATACATACATACATACATACATACTTCGTAAGAAAATTTCTTTGCAGGATGTAAGGAAATACTTTTTCAGGGTAAGAGTAGTGAATAATTGGAATTGGCTAAGCGAGGAGGTAGTTAATGCTATCTCAATCCATAGTTTTAAGGACAGGTATGATAAGTATCACTATGTATAAAATGGTACCGATCAGGAGACGGGAAGATACGAGCTTTGGGCTCTTTCCCGTAAACACAATTAGGTAATTACATACATACATACATACATACATACATACATACATACATACATACATACATACATACATACATACATGCATACGTACATACATACATATAAAATCACAAAAGAAGTTGCTAAATCATTAAAATAGTTAAAAATCTTTTTAAATCATTGAATTTCTCAGCACCTACGTTCCTTTTAACTTACAGGTCTTAAATAATACTTACTCAACATTATTATCTACACTCTCTCTCTCTCTCTCTCTCTCTCTCTCTCTCTCTCTCTCTCTCTCTCTCTCTCTCTCTCTCTCTCTCTCTAACACACACACACACACACACTGAGGACATGAGGAGGAACTATCCGAAAGGAGATTACATCAAAATGAATGAGCTTTTTGCAGTTATTGACTGGAGAACCTTATTTTACAACAAATCTGTACAAGAAATGTATGACATCTTTTGTGAGAAATATGGGAAGATAGTAGATTGCTGCATACCTGTCACCAAAGTAGGTGTAATTCATGCCAGAGAGAAATGGTTCGATAATGGGTGTAAAAGAGCTAAGGAGTGGAGAGATAAATGCTGGAAAAGGTATAGGAGGAGAAAAAACATAAATGCCTGGCAAACCTACAAAAGAGCAAGAAATGACTACCTAAGTAAAAGGAGAGAGGCAGAGAGAGATTATGAGAGGGACATCACCAGGAAGGCTAAAGAAAATCCCAAGCTTTTCCACAGCTTTATCAGAGGAAAACTGAAGGTAAAAGAACAGGTTTTAAGGCTAAAGAGAGCGGATGGAAGCATCACTGAGACGGACGAAGAGATCTGCAAAGAATTGAACAAGGAGTTTCAGTCAGTATTTACAGTAGAAAATACCCCACCCCCTCAGATTGCAGTGATAGAAGCTCAAGGGCCGGTATTAGAGAACATCAACCTTACAGCCACAGAGGTATGCAAAGCGCTGATGGATTTAGATGTTCATAAAGCTACAGGTCCTGATGACATATCCCCTCATGTGCTTAAAAAATGCGCAAACACAATATCAGTGGCACTAAGTATCATATTTAAGGAGTCACTGGAGTCGGGGGAGATTCCAAGATGCTGGAAACAAGCAAATGTGATACCTATCTTCAAAAAGGGAAGGAGGGATACGGCTCTGAACTATAGACCAGTTTCCTTGACCAGCATAGTTTGCAAACTTATGGAGAAACTACTAAGGAAACATATCTCTCTTCACTTGGAATCCTTCAACTTTTTGTCAGTGAGGCAACATGGCTTCAGAGAAGGAAGATCAACAGTAACAAACTTATTAGAATTTTATGATGAGGTAAGCCAAATCTTACAGGAAAGAGAGGGCTGGGCAGATTGCATATTCCTAGACTTCCAGAAAGCGTTTGACACTGTTCCACATGGGAGACTTATTAGGAAGCTGCAATCAATGGCTAGAATAGGTGGAAATGTCTTGGAATGGATAAAAACTTACTTAGAAGGAAGGGAACAGAGGGTTAGAGTAAGACACTCAGTGTCTGAATGGAGAAGAGTTAGTAGTGGAGTTCCACAGGGTTCAGTTTTAGGGCCACTTTTGTTCCTTGTATATGTAAATGACCTACCAGAGTCTGTAAATTCATTCATGAATATGTTTGCAGATGATGCAAAGATTGTGAAGAAAGTAAAAAACGAGAGCAATGGTAGAGAACTTCAGGAGGATCTAAATAATCTGCATGAGTGGTCAGAAAAGTGGCTAATGAAATTCAATACCTCAAAATGTAAGGTAATGAGAATGGGTACAAGTGCAAGAAGGCCCAAGCTTGACTACTCGGTGGCTGGAGTACAACTTCAAGAGACAGAAAATGAGAGAGATCTAGGAGTAAACATACTGGCAGATTTGTCTCCAGAAATACATATAAATGGCGTAGTAAGGGCAGCATATGCATTCTTATCAAATGTAAGGGTAGCCTTCAGGCACATGGACAAGGAAATGTTCAGAAATATTTATGTAACCTATGTGAGGCCAAAACTCGAATATGCAGCCCCCTTTTGGAATCCGCACTTGAAAAAGCACATAGCTAAGCTTGAAAAAGTTCAAAGACATGCCACGAAACTGGTGCCAGAAATACGCAATCTCGGTTATGATGAGAGGCTGAGGGAATTAGACTTGCCATCACTCGAAGCTAGAAGAGTAAGGGGGGATATGGTGACAGTCTTTAAATTCCTTCATGGTTATGATAGAGTGGATAGGGATCGATATTTCGATATGGCTGGCTCTAGAACTAGAGGTCATAGTTTGAAGCTTCGTAAGAAAACTTCTTTGCAGGATGTAAGGAAATACTTTTTCAGTGTAAGAGTAGTTGATAATTGGAATTCGCTAAGCGAGGAGGTAGTTAATGCTATCTCAATCCATAGTTTTAAGGACAGGTATGATAAGTATCACTAAGTCTAAAAAATGGAACCGATCAGGAGACGGGAAGATACGAGCTTTGGGCTCTTTCCCGTAAACACAATTAGGTAATTAGGTAATCACACACACACACAGTGAGTGAGGGGGGATATGGTGACAGTCTTTAAATTCCTTTATGGTTATGATAGAGTGGATAGGGATCGATATTTTGATATGGCTGGCTCTAGAACTAGAGGTCATAGTTTGAAGCTTCGTAAGAAAACTTCTTTGCAGGATGTAAGGAAATACTTTTTCAGTGTAAGAGTAGTTGATAATTGGAATTGGCTAAGAGAGGAGGTAGTTAATGCTATCTCAATCCATAGTTTTAAGGACAGGTATGATAAGTATCACTAAGTATAAAATGGAACCTATCAGGAGACGGGAAGATACGAGCTTTGGGCTCTTTCCTGTAAACACAATTAGGTAATCACAATTAGGTAATCACACTAAGGAGAGAGGTAATCACACTAAGTAGAAAATGGGACCGATCAGGAGACGGGAAGATACGAGCTTTGGGCTCTTTCCCGTAAACACAATTAGGTAATCACACAAACACACATACACACACACACACACACACACACACACACACACACACTATCTATCCCCCTTCTTCTCAAATGAGTAATTTGCGTCCCCTCTTTCACTTCACCATGTATAATTTCTTCAATACGTGTAGTTCTTACTTTTATTCTTCATCTCTTTCTGAAGCTTTTTCCAACGGTTTATCTATTAATGAGCGCATCCTATGAACAAAAAATTATAATGAGATCGATCTAAGGCATCGGGTACATCGACGAAAAGATTATATTTCTACCTATTACTCCCAAGAAAATGTGATACTATGTGTATTTATAAAATTGTGTTCAAGGGAAAGAGTGCTATACTCGTAACTCCCCGTCTCCTTGGCAATTTCAATTTTTTTACTACCGCTCACCATATCGATCCTTAAAACTAAGAATGCATTTATTATTTGCTGTTTCCTCATTTAATGAATTTCAATTATCAGGCATTATTACCCTAAAGAAGTACCTCCTTCCATCCTGCTAAGAAAGTTTTCTTACGAAGCTCCTAGAGCCTCCCCTGTCAAAACCGTTACCATATCCCCCCCCCCCTCATTCTTCTAGCTTTG
This sequence comes from Halocaridina rubra, assembly GCA_037179515.1. Lineage (NCBI taxonomy): Eukaryota > Metazoa > Arthropoda > Malacostraca > Decapoda > Atyidae > Halocaridina > Halocaridina rubra. The sequence goes on from JAXCGZ010011351.1 coordinate 21,606, forward strand.
GGTGATGGTAAGTCTATATCTACACTTCTTCCTTAACAGTGAGCCTGCGTATCTTTGTCATCAGCTTAGAAGAATATAATAGAACTTTCTGCAATGCAATTATATACTTTTTCAAGAGCGAACTCCTAAAGGGTGTTGCATATTCATGCTTAGGCCTCACATCAGTCACGTAAATATTTTTGAACGTATTCCTGTCCATGTGGTTCAAGGCCACCCTCGTGTTTGCTAAGGAGGAATATGATGCCTTTACTATGCCAATTAATTTCATTTAAGGAGACAAATCTACCAATATATTTACTTCTATAACTCTTTCGTTTGCATATTCATGAAGTTCCTCACCTATATATAAATATATATGTACCTATCTGGAATATATATGTATCTTATTTGAATACCCAATGTACGTTGGAAATAAAGATTTATTATTATTATTATTATTATTATTATTATTATTATTATTATTATAATAGTAAATGGCTTTCTTGCATTCATACTTGCCCATTCTCATTACTATACATTTTGAAGCACTGAAGCTCGTTAGTCACTTGCCAGAACACTCATGCAGTCTATTTCAAAGAAATGAGAGAGAGAGAGAGAGAGAGAAAGAGAGAGAGAGAGAGAGAGAGAGAGAGAGAGAGAGAGAGAGAGAGAGAGAGAGGAGAGAGAGAGAGAGAGAGAGAGAGAGAGAGAGAATACCATTTCAAATATGACAAAAAGATTTGCATTAACTCTCGTTTTCCTAAGCCATTATATTTTAATTAAATTTTTCATTTTTACATATTACAATTTGAAAATATTAATGAAGCATTTTTTTCATATTTATTTCATTTTATATTTATGTTTTGCATCAGTTAAATATAAAAAAATACTGTGAACGCTCATATAATACGAAAAA
>JAXCGZ010011351.1:25000-42500 GCA_037179515.1 Halocaridina rubra
TATGCACAAGCTTGTACATTCGCACAAACAGACGCACACACAAAAGCACACACAAACAAACACACACACAAGCAATTGCACAAATAGCGGTCATATATGTTTTCAGATTAAATAATTTCTTGAAAAAATACACAAGTATATATATATATATATATATATATATATATATATATATATATATATATATATATATATATATATGATTAATAGGTTGGCCATGGCACCAGCAGCCTGCTGAAAGAGTGCGACTGAAGGTATTAGGATACAACTAGGACTGGTCCAGACAGTTCCGGGTTGAGTCTTCCTTCAGGACGGTTCTTTCCTCATGCCTACATCTACACTGTCTCTTTTTCTCTCTTTTTTCCTCATATTTGTTATTATTTATGGAAGGTCCACAGCTAATGGCCCCCAGTAACCGGCATAGAGGGGTGAGAAGAATTTCCTGGGATTGTGTTGATTTCACTATTGGGTTGCGGGCAGACACCCCTGCTGGCAGCATTGATTCTGCCCTTAACCTTGCACCTCCCAATAGATCTGCTTCTTTCACTCTTCACTACTCTAACATTCGAAGGCTGGACTCTAATCTTTCGTCTGTGGAACAGCACTTGGGTACTTTCCTCCCTAACCTCCTCCTCCTGTCTGAAACCCAGCTGTCTATACATGCTTCCACTGACCCATTTCAAATCACTCCTTATAATCTGTATACTCGTTTTCGTTCCAGAGGTGGGGTCTGTGCCTACTGCAATACTAAACCCCTTTTGCCTGACTTGGATGTTCTCTGGCTAAAAGTCTATCTCTCCTCTACCACTATTTTCCTTTGCTTCTGCTACTGTTCTCCAAACTCCCCCGAGTTTATGTCTTTCTTTGAATATCTGTCCTCGAGCCATGAGTCCTTGTTATCTTCTCACCCACATGCCGAAGTTCTCTACATATGAGACTTCAATGTACACCACAGTGAGTGGCTTAATTCTTCTCACAATGATGAGGAAGGAAGTGAGGCCCTTGCTTCTCTATTACTCACGACCTGGGTCAAATTATCTAACATCCTACTAGTGTTCCGGATCGTCACAAACATGCAGCAAACACTCTTGACCTATTTCTTACTTCTAACCCTTCAAACTACTCTTATTCTGTACTTTCACCTCTTGGTAAATCTGACCACTCTATGATCTCAATCTTTTCCATTTTCGCTCCCCCACCACCAATCCCTCCTACTCAGAGCCGCCTTTGGCACTTTGACCGTACCCAACACGAAAAATTGCGTAACTTCCTATTTGCTTTCCCGCAACCCTGATCAGTAAGCTCTAAAAGTTGACAAGATCATGACCGCGGGAATGGAAGCAAACATCCCCTCTTCTACAAATACTTTCTCTCCCCCTAAACCTTGGTTTGACCGTGCCTGCTCTATGGCTATCCAGGCCAGGAATCGGGCACACCGATCTTACCAAGCCTCTCCTTCCAATTTAACTCACTCTGCTTTTATTGTTGCTAGGAATTGCTGTACTGCTCAGATTGGAAGGTCTAAGGCTTCCTTTATAAGATGGAAAGTTGATGACCTTAACTCCTCTCCCACTGACATATGCTTCTGGTCCTTAGTCAAAAATCCCTCCAAAAATTCTTTAACTCAAGCTTCCCCCTCTCATTCATTTTGATGATTCTATAGCTTGCTCTCCCACTGACAAAGCCACTCTCATCGGTTCTCATTTTTCTGCCAACTCTTCTATAAATGATTCCAGTACACATGTTCCTCAATCTTTACCCCTCTCTAACCCTATACCCTCCCTTATCATTTCTTCATGCAAAGTTCATAAGGTTCTTTGCTCGCTTAAGACGAACAATACATCTGGTTCCAATGGTATCCCTGCAAGGTTCTTCAAGGAGTTTGCAGATGAACTGGCTCTTGTGCTTTGCCATCTTTTTTGCCTCTTTCTGTCAACCAGTATCTATCCTTCATCTTGGAAGCATGCTATAGTTCAACCTGTTCTAAGAAGGGTGACCGCTCTATTCTTTTAAACTACTGGCCTATTGCCCTAACCTCCTTTATTGTTAAAGTTTTTGAAACTCTGTTCAATGCTCACTTCTTGAAACACCTTGACTCTAACTCACTTATCTCCGATCACCAGTGCGGCTTCTGCAAGGCAAGATCTACTAGTGATCTCCTGTCCTATCTTACTCATGTTTGGTCATCTTCTCTGAGGAAGTATGGGGAATCTTTTGTCGTTGCCTTTGATATCTCTAAGGCTTTTGACAGAATCTGGCACAAGGCTCTGTCGGCCATACTCCCTGTCTATGGCTTTACCACTTCTTTCTGTTCTCTGATTTCCAGTTTTCTTACTGACCATTTTATATCTATAATTGTTGGTGGTGCGACATCTAGCCCTTTCTCTGTTACCAGTAGTGTTCCACATGGCTCTGTTCTTGCACCTACTCTGTTCCTTCTTTTCATCAATGATCTTCTACAATCCCCATCTTCCTCTCTTCTTTACGCCCTTGCTTATGATTCTAACCTTCTCCTTTCCTCTGCCTTTTCTTCACAGTTTTCATCTGCTACTCGTAATCAGTCTCATTTCACTCTTTCTTCTACTCTCAACTCCGATTTGCAGAGAGTATCTGAATGGGGCACTCAAAATTTAGTTAATTCAATGCCTCCAAGACAGTTTTTGGCTATCTCTTTACCTTCTTCTCCTCCTGATAACACTATTGTCTTCGAAACTAACGAAATTTACCCTCTAAATTCTATCAATATATTAGGAATCCATATACCCTCTAACTTGTCTAGAAGGAATCACATAATCCAAATTTCTAAATTTTCATCCAAAATATTGTGTGCTTTGTTTCGCTTTTGTCATTGCTTTTCCTCTTTACACTTACTTAAAATTTATAAAGGTCTTATCCGTCCCTGCTTAGAATACTGCTCACACATCTGGGGTGTTTCTTCTTATACTCATCTCCTTGATAGGGTTAAATCTAAGGCAGTCAGACTTATTAATGATCCTTCTCTTACTTCTAATCTGGATTCTCTCTCTCTTCGTCGTAATGTATCTTCCCTTTCTCTTTTCTATCGCTACTACTTCCATCGCTGCTCTGATGAGTTGGCGAGTTGCATCCCTCCCCCACTGCCGAGGCCGTGTAACACTCGCCAAGCGGCCTCATCTCACAGGTACTGTGTGGAGACTTGTAGCTCGTGGATTGGTCGGTGCAGCAACTGCTTCCTCCCATCTACCTCCAGACTCTGGAACTCTCTTCCTCCTTCTGTCTTTCCTAATTCTAATGACCTATTATCCTTCAAAAAGAAGATGTATCGTTATCTCGGGGCCCAGTCCTCCATATCTCTGGGCCCAGTCCTCCATATCTCTGGGCCCGCAGTACTTTGACTTTTTTTTCTGTCTGTTGTTTTCCTTTTTTTTGTAACATTACCTCTTCTCTGCCTTGTCCTTAACCTTTTTCTTTTCCTTTGTCTTGGTATTTTCTCGTGTCCAGGCCATAATTGATGAGGGCAGTTTTTACCTCTTCCAGTGTCACACTCATAAAATATATATATATATATATATATATATATATATATATATATATATATATATATATATATATATATATATAATATGAAAACAATATCAATACGTCCTTGCAAAACAATAGTAATAAATAAATAAGCATCACACACACTGCACACATACTTAGAAGGAAGGCTACAGAGGGTTAGAGTGAGACGCTCAGTGTCTGAATGGAAAAGGGTTAGTAGTGGAGTTCCACAGGGTTCGATTTTAGGGCCACTTTTGTTCCTTGTATATGTAAATGACCTACCAGAGTCTGTAAATTCATTCATGAATATGTTTCCAGATGCAAAGATTGTGAAGAAAGCAAGAAACGAGAACAATGGTAAAGAACTTCAGGAGTATCTAAATAGTCTCCATGAATGGTCAGAAAAATGGCTAATGAAATTCAATACTTCTTAATGTAAGGTAATGAGAATGGGTACAAGTGCAAGAAACCCCAAGTTTGAATACTCAATGGCTGGAGCAGAACTTCCAGAGACAGAAAATGAAAGAGATCCAGAAGTAAACATACTGGCAGGTTTGTCTCCAAAAATGCATATAAATGGCATAGTAAGGGCAGCATATCCTTTCTTAGCATATATAAGGGTAGCCTTCAGGCGCATGGGCAAGGAAATGTTCAGAAATATTTATATAACCTTTGTCAGGCAAAAGCTTGAATATGCAGCTCCCTTTTGTCATCCACACTTGAAAAAGTACATAGTTAAGCTGGAAAAAGTTCAAAGACATGCCACGAAACTGGTGCCATAAATACGCAATCTCAGTTATAAGGAGGGGCTGAGGGAATTAGACTTACCATCAATCGAAGCTGGAAGAATGAGTTGCAAATGATGACGGTTTTTAAATTCCTTCATGGATATGATAAGTATCGACATTTTGATATGGCTGGCATGCTAAGTAGAGGTCATAGTTTGAAGATTCGTAAGAAAACTTCTTTGCAGGATCAGGTAATTACAATTAGGTATTTCACACGAACATGCATATGTATACATACATACATACATACATACATACATACACGCACGCGCACACGAACATATATATATATATATATATATATATATATATATATATATATATATATATATATATATATATATATATATATATATATATATATATATATACACACACACACACAAAAGTCAAAGACATGCCACGAAACTGGTGCCAGAAATACGCAATCTCAGTTATGATGAGAGGCTGAGGGAATTAGACTTACCATCACTCGAAGCTAGAAGAGTGAGGGGGGATATGGTGACAGTCTTTAAATTCCTTCATGGTTATGATAGAGTGGATAGGGATCGATATTTTGATATGGCTGGCTCTAGAACTAGAGGTCATAGTTTGAAGCTTCGTAAGAAAACTTGTTTGCAGGATGTAAGGAAATACTTTTTCAGTGTAAGAGTAGTTGATAATTGGAACTGGCTAAGCGAGGAGGTAGTTAATGCTATCTCAATCCATAGTTTTAAGGACAGGTATGATAAGTATCACTAAGTCTAAAATGGAACCGATCAGGAGACGGGAAGATACGAGCTTTGGGCTCTTTCCCGTAAACACAATTAGGTAATCACAATTAGGTAATCACACACACACACACACACACACATATATATATATATATATATATATATATATATATATATATATATATATATATATATATATATATATATATATATATATATATATATATATATATATATATATATATATATATATATATATATATATATATATATATATATATATATATATATATATATATATATATATATATATATATATATATATATATATATATATATATATATATATATATATATATATATATATATATATATATATATATATATATATATATATAAATATATATATATATATATATATATATATATATATATATATATATATATATATATATATATGTATATATATATATATATATATATATATATATATATATATATATATATATATATATATATATATATATATATATATATATATATAAATATATATACATATATATATATATATATATATATATATATATATATATATATGTGTGTGTGTGTGTGTGTGTGTGTGTGTGTGCGTGCTCGTGTGTGTGTGTGTGTATGTGTGTGTGTGTGTGTGTGTGTGTGTGTGTGTGTGTGTGTGTGTGTGTGTGTGTGTGTGTGTGTGTGTGTGTGTGTGTGTGTAATTGTCTAATTGTTTACGCGAAAATTCCCTATGCTTGTAAGTCTTCTCTACAGGTCGCTATCAATTTATACTCGATGATATTTATCATATTTGTCCTTTAAAACTATATATTTAGTTAATATTAACTACCCTCTCGCTTACCGAGTCATCAACTACTCTTACCCTAAAACGCGCTTCCTTACATCAAGCAAAGATGTTTTCTTAAAAAACTTCAATCTGTGACCTCTAGCTCTAGAGACAGACATATCATAATATCTATCCCTATCCACTCTGTCAAAACTATGAGAGAATTTAAAAATTGACACCATATCCCCTTTATTCTTCTAGTTTCCATTGATGGCAAGTCTAATTCCCTCAGCGTCTCCTCATACCTGAAATTGCATATATCTGGCAACAGCTTCGTGGCATGTCTTTGAACTTTTTCCAGCTAAACTACGTGCTTTTGCAAGTGCGGATTCCAAAAGAAAGCTGTATATTCAAGCTTTGGCCTCACATAAGTTACATACTTATTTCTGAACATTTTCTTGTCCATGTGTCTAAAGACTACCCTTATATTTGCTACGAAAGCATATACAGCCCTTGCTATGTCATTTATATGCATTTCTGGAGACAAATCAGCCAATATAATTACTTCTTTTCTCATTCTCCGTCTTTTTAAATTCTTCACCTGCTATCGAATATTCAAGCTGGGTCCTTCTTTGGCTTGTACCTATTGTTATTATCTTACATTTTGAAATATTGAAATTCATTAGCCACTTTTCTGACCACTCATGCAGACTGCTTAGGTCGTCCTGAAGTTCTTTTCTATTGTTTTTGTCTCTTACATTCTTCACAATCTTTGCATCAGCTGCAAACATATTTAAAAATGAATTTACAGATTCTGGTAGGTCATTCACGCATACAAGGAACAAAAGTAGCCCTTAAACTGAACTATCTTGAACTCCAATACTAACCCTTCTCCAATCAGACACTGAGTGTCTTACTCAAATACTCTGTTCCCTTCCTTCTAAATAGGTTTATTATCCATTCCAAGACATTTTCACATATTTTCGCCAGTACTTGCAGCTTCTTCATAAGTCTCCCATATGGGACAGTATCAAATGCCTTCTGAAACTATAAGAATATGCAATCTGTCCAGCCATCTCTTTCCTGCAAGCTCCAGTTTACCTGATCATAAAATCCCGATAGGTTCTTTACTATTGATCTGTCTTCTCCTAAACCATGTTATCTCACTAACAAAAAGTTGAAGGATTCCAAGTTAAGAGAGATGTGTTTTCTTAGTAGTTTCTCCATTAGTTTGCAAACTATACCGATAAAGGAAACAGGACTGTTGCTTAGAGTTGTATCTCTCCTTCCCATTCTGAAGATAGGTACCACGTTCGCTTTTTTCCAGCATCTTGGAATCTCACCAGATGACAGCGACTATTCAAATGTGGTGCCTTGTGCCACTGATATTGGTTTAGAGCATTTCTTACTAGCATTTCCCAGTAAAATCCCTTTCATAATCTCTCTCTGCCTCTCTTCTTTTATTTAGCTAATCATTTCTTGAGCTATTATAAATCTTCAGGCATTTATATTTTTTCTCCTCCTATACCTTCTCTAACATATGCCTATCCACTCCTTAACAATCTTACACTCATTACTGAACCATTTCTCTTTGGCAGGAATAACTCCTATTTTGGTGGAAGGTATTCTACAAGTGACTACCTTCCCATATTCCTCACAAAAGATGTCGTACATTTCTCGTACATATTTGTAGTTAAATAAGGTCCTCCACTCAATAAGTGCAAATAGCTCATTAATCATGTTGTAATCTCCTTCTGAATAGTTCCTCCTCGTTTCCTTTTCGGTTTCCCTACTCTCATGCAGAACATCTTCGATGATCACACAGTTTTTACTTTTTCCAATTGTTCGTTCATAGTAAAATTTGCCAATATCCAACACATTATCTGTGACTACTAGATAAAGCAGTGATGGCTCATCCTCACCCCTGGCCCTCGTTGGTTCCAGTACATGTTGGTATAGGAAATTTTCTTGTACACAATCTAGGTGTCTTGCCCCAATTGAATTCTCCCCTCTGTAAGGGTCAAGATTAGTCCAGTCTATCTTTCTACAATCAAAATCTTCCATAATCAAAATTCTACACTCTCTCTCTACTGCGATATTTACAACTGGGCTCATGACTTCGATAGTACCTATATGACTTTCCTCATAAAACTCTAATCTATCTTGATTCCTTGGTGGTTATAAGAGTATACAACATTTATTATAATTCTTTCTGATCCGGTAATCATGCGGACAACATGAAATTCCTGTAACTCACTTTCTATAACAAAGTTAAATTCATCAACCTGAAACCTTTCAATTATGAGCAATGTGTGTGTGTGTTTTTGATAATACATTGCGAGAGAGAGAGAGAGAGAGAGAGAGAGAGAGAGAGAGAGAGAGAGAGAGAGAGAGAGAGAGAGAGAGAGAGAGAGAGAGAGAGAGAGAGAGAGAGAGAGAGAGAGATCGTCCGACCGACCAACCGACAAACAAACACGAAGACTGAGAAAAAGTACTATAACCATCTCATATTTTAACCCTTAGAAACCAAAATTTATTATTACTCAAAAGTTAATATGGAAAAATATGAATGTTCATCTTACCTTTATTTTAACTGCTTAGGGATGCAGGTCCTCTTCTTTTTGTCCGGTAGTTTACTCTTCACTACACTATTTAAGTTTACATGATTTCAAATTGTTAAATTGTTCAACTTTTGATGTTACTTAAGTCATAAATAGATTCATTTATGAACTGCGTATGTGTTCTCTATGTTTTTATTTTTATTTCTTTATTTTAAGTTTTCAGTCAGATATTCTTCACTTACTTGATTTTTTTCATTATTTTCTATTTCACATTCTTTTTTTTTCTACTCATCTACTTTTGATATAGACTTAAATTAGGAAGCAATTCATTTTGAACTCTTTATTGTTTCTTCATTTCTTGTATTAAGAGTTCATTAATATTAGAAGAATTATTTTAATGTTTATTATTTCTAATATTACATCTTTTCATTTGGAGTGTTTCCATCCTTGATTTCAGTCAGATTTTTAATATTGTTTTAGTGAATTTGACCTTTATACACTAAGTTTAGTCATTTCCATTTTTCCCTTTAGTCTAAATATAGTTCCTGAAATATAATATTTTATATTCTTTGTTTTTCTTATATTATTTAAATTTTTTATACTTATTATTAATTTCGTTTACTTATTCTTTAATCAATGTGCTCTTTCCAAGATTATTTTTTTTTTATCCTTTCTAATTTGTTTCATTTGTGTGTCCTTAATTTGCATGTTCTCCCTGATATGTTCTATTTTATTTATCTCTTTTTCATTCGATTAGTTTTCTTTTCTTTTAATCTGTATATTCTCTCAGAAATACATTGATTCAGTTATTTTATTTTATTTTTATTTTTATCTTTTTTTATTCCCTTTAAGCTGTACTTTATATAGTATATTGTGTTACTTTACTATTTAAACTCTTTTCAAGTTTGAGTTTTGCTTAGACTTTCTAAATTTTATGTCCTTCCTGAACCATAGTTGCTCAATTAACACCAGGAATGTCCATCGCCTTTTTTTTTCTTTCTATCCTTTTAAGATCCGAAGTTTTTCCCTTTTTGCGATGTTATGTCACAATTAGTCCCCATTCGAATGGGGATGAACAAACAGGTTGGGAAACAAGGAAGAGGAAGACTGAATACCCTTTCTAACTCCCTGCGGTGAGATCGAACCCGCGAATGTCAGCTTGTCATCTCCCGAATTACGCGTTCTGTATTCCTATATAATTCCAGATTTCTTTGAAAATTAGTACAGCATTTACTTCCTACCAACTTTGCTAACATTATTTCCAGCCTTATATGACCAGATAAGAGATATTTTAATATATGAAAGTAATACAATTGACAGCTCTCTCTCTCTCTCTCTCTCTCTCTCTCTCCTCTCTCTCTCTCTCTCTCTCTCTCTCTCTCTCTCTCTCTCTCTCTCTCTCTCTCTCTCTCTCTCCTCTTCCATAGCCTAATCGTAATCTGAGATAGGAAGGCGATAATCTTAACACCAGTTTTAATCTCTCCTCTCTTTATATATTCGTAAGTTATCTTTTATGTTATTTTGAATTATTTAATGTCCAAATGATAGAAATATTGGGATAGGACAGCAATTATTTTGACACTTGTCTGTCATTGTCTTCACATATTCGTATTCTAAGATAACACAAAAACTATATTTTTAGCACGTTTCTGCCTTTTTTTTTTCTTCCATAGTACATATTTCTAGTTTATCTTATGCTTTGTTTTGGGTTTTTTCCCCTCCTGAAATTATCTATATAAAAGTTTTTTTTTATAATTTGTGACACCGGAGCAGGCAAGAAAATTTCCCTCATCGCGCCCGGACACCATGAAAACACTGAGGAGAAGAAAAAGTAGAAGCTTAAGGACAAGGCAAAAATAAGAAAATTATAAACAATGGCAAAAGGACAGGCTGAAAGAATAATCGAAGTAATGAAGACCCAAAACTATGGCAGGATTAGCCTATGATATAACGATACATCAGCTTTTTGAAGTAAGGTAGGTCGTAAGACTTCGGAAAGGCAGAGTGAGGAAGAGAGTTTCTGAGTCTGGAGGTGGAAGGGAAGGATCAGTCATTATATCAACCAGTCTATGGAACTACAAAGCTCCACACGGTAATTGAGAGACGAGGCTGCTTGGCGAGTGTTACAAGGCCTCTGCAGCGGGAAGGGGATGGAACTCGCTAATTCATCAGAGCAGCGATGGAAGTAATGGCGATATAGAGAGAAACGGATATTTTACGGCAAAGAGTGAGAAAATCCAGATTATAAGTAAGAGAAGGGTCATTTATGAGATTGATTGCCTTAGATTATACATCATCTAGGAGATAAATATAAGAAGAAACACCCCATATCTGAGAGTAGTATTCTAAGCAGGGATGGATAAGACTTATATAGATATTAAGCAACTGAAAAAAGGAAAAGTAATGGCAAAAACAAAATAGAGCTCCCAATTTTTTAGATGCAGTTTTAGAAGTTTGGATTATGTCTTCACCAAGACATATTAGAGGCTATGTGAATTCCTAATATGTTGATAGAATTAAGAGGGTAAATTTCGTTGTTTTCGAAGATGATAGACTATCATGAGGAACAAACAAAAACAAACAAACAAACTTTATTTCCATTTCAATACAATGGGTATTCGTCAGCCAGGGCAAGCCCCAACCCCCCACTGTGGTGTCCAACCACAGCAGTTCCTGCCAGTAAACAGCTTAAACTCTCGGTCTTGGACGGGAACCGATCTTTCGACCTCGTGAATGCGAAGCCAGCGCGTTACCACTGTACTAGCCAGCAGAGAGAGAGATGGCAAGAAATTATGTTTTGGAGGTACTAACAAAATTTTGGATGCCCCACTTAGATACTCTCTGTAAAGCAGAGTTCAGAGTTAAAGAAGAGTGATACGAGACTGACTACGAGTAGAAGGTGAAGGTGGTGAAGAGAAAGTACACAAAAAATGAAGGGTAAAATAGTCTTCTAAGGGTGGAGAAGAGGAATAAGATGGGCACTGAAGACAATCGTTGATGAAGAGTAGGAACAGAGTAGATGAAACACTGCTGATAACTAGAAATGAACTGCTAGATGTTACAGTGTCAACAACCACAGATATAAAATGGTCAGAAAGAAAACTGGTAATCAGAGAACAGACAGAAATGGTAAAGCCATAAGCAGGAAGTCTGGCCAATGGAGCCTTGTGCCACACTCTGTCAAAAGCCTCAGAGATATCAACGGCAATGACAAAGGAGTCCCCATAGTTCTCCAGAGAACATGACCATACATGAGTGAGTAAGATAGGACAGAAGTAAAAATTGAGTGAAGGTTATGAATACTTTAGTGATAGAGAGGTTTGGGCAAGTTATCTATAGTTTGAAGGAATAGAATAGTCACTTATCTTAAGAACAGTTGAACTAGAGCATGCTTCCAAGATTACGGAATTATACTTTTTGAGAGAATGAGCCAAAAAAGATGGCAAATCACAAGAGTAAGCTCCTTAAGGAACCTTACAGGAATACCATCGGGTCTGAATGCTTTGTTGATCTTTAGAGAGTGAAATACATATGGTGAACATCGAGTGCAGAAAGAATAGAATGAGGTATAAGGTTAGAGGGGGATAAAGTATGAGGATCAAGTGCACTAGAATTGCAATCTAAAGAGCCATCAGAAGGATTGAGAGGAGGAAAGCTTGAGTTACAGAAGTTTTTGAAGAAACATTTATCAATGGAAGACGAGTTCAGGCCATCAACTTTTCTTATAAAACAAGGAAGCTTTAGGCTTATGAGTCTGAGCAGTGCAGTAATTCCTAGCCGTTAAAACCAAAGCAAATTAATCAGAAGGGGAGGCTTGGCACAACCATTATACCCAATTCCTATCCTGAATAGCCATGGTGCAGGTATGGTCAAACAAAGGATTAGGGGGAGTAAAAGTTTTGATGGAGGAGGGGATGAATTCCTACATCCCCGAGGCAATAATCTCAGCAAAATTTTAGGGCTACCTGATCAGAGTTGCGAGTCTAAAAGCAGTAGTCATCCCATGGAAAATCAAATAGAAAGTTACGCAAGTCATCATGTAGGGTACACTCGAAGTGCCAAAGACGGCGAAGATTAGGAGGAATTGATGATGCGGGAGCAAATATGGAAGAGATTGAGATCAAGAGTGGTCATATTTACCTAGAGGGGAGTGTACAGAATGTGAATACTATTTTTCTTTTTCTTCCATTGATGCTTATCCCTTTCCATAATATCTATGTAAAGGTATATTGCATTACTGCGTATTTTTCTTTGTTTCCATAATGGTTAGTCGCTCTCAAAATATCTCTGAAACCCTGTAATACAAGATAATTATATTTTTTCGTTGGTACTTTTAGTCCCTAAGCTACCTTTATAAAAGCCACATTACATTCAAGTTACTCTTGGACTTTTCCACTGTAAAACTAGATTCTTGTTTTTTATTTTATTTTTTTTTCTACTGTACACTTTTTCCCCAAAGCTAACTTTATGGAAACTACGCTACCTTACAAATTACTTTTGGACTTTTCTACTGATACTAAGCCTCCAACCTGTCTGTATATACTTTATTATTATTGCAGTTATTATTTGGTTTTCATTGTTACAACTCGCTGTCAGCTTTTGAGTACACATGTGTACTGCATCATCACATTCCCAATTTACGTGTGAATATTTTAAAGTAAAAGAGAAATGATTAAGCATTAAGCACTATTTTAATAATTAGTCATATGAATGGGTTTCACTCAAGTGAGGATATGAGCGTCCTTCGCATCCAATAATTCATTCAATCTCTCTTACTTGGCATTTCCTTATGTCTTCTTATTAGACAGTGAGCAAGAACTCGGTCTGCCACTACCTAAGGCTGAGCGAGAAGACATGGATACCCACATGCATATTTTCCTCCCACTATGAATCCAAAGTTGTGCTCTGAATCGGCCAACCTCTTAAATATCGCTATCTCTGTTTCCAGTGGTGTTCCACAGGGCTCTGTTCTTTCACCTACTCTCTTCCTTCTCTTCATCAATGATCTTCTACAATCCCTATCTTCCTCTCTTCTTCATGCCTTTGCCGATGATTCTACCCTTCACTTTTCCTCTGCCTTTTCTTCACAACCTTCATCTGTTACTCGTAATCAGTCTCGTATCACTCTTTCTTCTACTCTTAACTCCGATTTGCAGAGAGTATCTGAATGGGGCACTCAAAATTTAGTTAAATTCAATGCCTCCAAGACACAGTTTCTGGCTATCTCTTTATCTTCTTCTCCTCCTGATAACCCTATTGTCTTCGAAACTAATGAAATTTACCCTCTTAACTCTATCAATATATTAGGAATCCATATAGCCTCTAACTTGTCTTGGAGGAATCACATAATCCAAATTTCTAAATCTTCATCCAAAAAATTGGGGGTTTTGTTTCGTTTTCGTTATTACTTCTCCTCATTGCAGTTACTTAAAATTTACAAAGGTCTTATCCGCCCCTGCTTAGAATACTACTCACACATCTGGGGTGCTTCTTCCTATACTTATCTTCTTGATAGGGTTGAATCTAAGGCAGTCAGACTCATTAATGATCCTTCTCCTACTTCTAACCTGGATTCTCTCTCTCTTCGCCGTAAGGTATCTTCCCTTTCGCTTTTCTATCGCTACTACTTCCATTGCTGCTCTGATGAGTTGGCGAGTTGCATCCCTCCTCCACTGCCGAGGCCGCGTAACACTCACCAAGCGGCCTCATCTCACAGATACTGTGTCGAGATTTGTAGCTCGCGGATTGGTCGGTGCAGCGACTGCTTCTTCCCATCTACCTCCAGACTCTGGAACTCTCTTTCTCCTTCTGTCTTTCCTAGTTCTTATGACCTTTCATCCTTCAAAAAGCAGATCTATCGTCATCTCAGAGCCTAGTCCTCCATATCTCTGGGTCCTCTTTACTTTGACTGTTTTTTCTGTCTGTCGTTTTCCTTTGTGTGACATTACCTCATCTCTGCCTTGCCCTTAACCTTTTTCTTTTCCTTCGTCTTGGTATTTTCTTGTGCCCGGGCCTTTGTTGATGAGGGCAGTTTCTGCCTGTCCCGGTGTCACACTCTTAAAAAAAAAAAAATCATGTTCCCCTACGCTCCGTAAAAGTCAACTAAATGGGACAGAGTGAGGGGACTGGGAATATCATCCAACGCATTTGCCTCCCGCCAAGAATCGAGGTTGTTCATTGACTCTGAAATCCCCCTTACAAGGCTGACTGCTGCCTTAGTATATATAGAAACACTATAAATCATTTTCCAATTGATTGTGGTTATACAACTCCATTACGATAATGCAAAAACTTATCTTTCACTTTCTTATCCAAGGATTTATCTTTTGAAGCCTTAGGCTTAGTATATGATTAGCTGATAAGTATGTATATGCCAGCATTTACTTATATATTTATATATTTTTTCATTTTTTTTATTTAATTTATTAATTTTTAGATTATTTATTTATTTAGTTATCTATTTATTTACATATCTACTTATTTATTTATTTAGTCATTTATTTATTTATATCTATTTGTCTATCTGTCTGTCTGTCTATCTGTCTATCCATTTATATATATATATATATATATATATATATATATATATATATATATATATATATATATATATATATATATATATATATATATATATATATTCCTTTACTTATTCATATATCTATTTGTATTCATTATCCTATTTATTTATCTACTCGATATTCGGGAGATTAAACGAAAGTTAAATGTACTATTCACGTACAGTATATAAAGATGCAATGTACATTGCATATACAAAATGTACAAATTTCACTCACAATGGCTGTACAGTACGTACAGACTCAATGTATAATACACGTACAGTGCATACAGCCACAGCATACGATACAAAATCAGTACATACAGACTCTAGGTATAATATATGTACAGTGCGTACACACTCAGCTTAGAAAAAAAAAACATGTAAAATACTGGCAGACTTGACGTACTATCCCCATGCACTGTACATACATACACTACGTACACTACATATGCATTACGAATATTGTATGTACAATATACAAATACTCCAATTGCAATATATATGCAGCATGTACAGACTCGAGCATACAGTTCAAGTACATTACGCAAAGACTTCAGTTACGATGCAGACTCAATGTACAATAGATGTACAGTACGTACGGACCCAACGCCGAGTGCATGCACAGCACATACATATGGCAGCTAGTACACACTACTTAGCACACACTATGCTAAACAGTAACTAATAAACTGTGTCGACTAATTATTTTGTTTTAAAACTACTTCCATGTATTGCAAATGTTCATGCTAATTATATCCAGACATTATACAAATGGCAATTCATCATACTAAATTACTCTGCTCCGTTTTTATCTGCTAAATCCACCATGATTACTTTCCGGGTATTCTCCAGATCTCTGTGGATAAAAATATGGATTTACCTGAACCTAATATAATCTAGGGACATTAATAGACTTTCAGATAGAGTTAAATGATATAGAAGGTTTTAAGGGATTTCTTTTAATAGTCCAAAAATTTTAGCGTACCTATGCTATGCTTCAAAATTTCCCTTGTTATGGGGACTGACCAAACCAAAGCTCACACCCATTCACTAGAAGACTCACTCATCCTATTATTTCCCATCTTAGCTACATGGAAATGAAAGGTTTCCACAATAATCCCTCCCCACCATACTGGCTAGGTCACCCACTGTGAAAGCGGGACAAAATTAATCCCTCTCGCAAGGGGTTGGCTGAGTCAAAAAACTTTCCTGTTTGCCAGATGAACCACTCTAACCATCTTAAAATAAGTTCATAGGGAATAAAGAGTCACCACAATCCTCCTCTAGCACAATTCTTAGGTCACCAATAGTGTAATCGGGATACATCTCTTCTGCAGTGGGGTTTATACTGTAAAAAATACAGGAGGCTACAAGGGACATTAGGTAATATTAATGTTGTCTGAAATCAATATAATAAGTATAGGGATGTAAATTATAATTATAATCATTATCATTATTATTATTAATATTCTTATTATTATTATTATTATTATTATTACTATTATTATTATTATTATTATTATTATTATTATTATTATTATTATTATTATTATTATTATTATTATTATTATTATTATTATTATTATTATTATTATTATTATCATCATTATTATTGTCGTTGTTGTTGTTGTTGATATAAAAACGCTATTGCAATTTCATTTTCTTAATTTTCATAATATCATTCTCTTATTTCATGCCTATAATTTTACATTGTTATATTCCTCTATTAACGCATATTACTAAATACTAGTAAGCTTCTCCGGCCGACTGCTAACAGCAGTTATAACATGACTGCAATTTCTTATATGTAAAGGTACCCAGAGAATACCCTTTTAAATAAAGATATAATACAAAAATGCTGGGCACATTGTAGTAGTAAAATAGTAATCTGTTATCTTCAATTGCTTAAAATATTTTGTGATTCACACTACTCCTTATCATTCATTCTTCGTTGTCATTTATCACTTTCTTAAATCCCTTTCTTAATCTGCGAATGCTTCCCTGTTTCCAGGGAAGCAATTTTTCCCACACTGAAAAAAGGTCAAAGTTTGTATTGTGAGTTATTTTTAGGACATATTCTTTATTACAGTTCCCATACTTCTTTGAGAAACCTCCTTGACTTTTGGCTGTCAAACTTTCCACATACAATCGGTAGGTCAGAGAGTAGTTTGGGTTTTATTCAATCTTCGAGGTAGAATATTGTCCCTTTGCAGTTTCTCTACTTCTCCTGCAAGCCCTTCATTCCGTCCCGAAAGTACAATATCCCTACATTAAAATAAGGTCAAAGAGAAAAGTAATATTGGATCTTTTAAACTTTCTTCATCAGATAATACCCATTTGTAGTTTCTCCACTTCTCTGAGAAGCCTTTCTTGCCTCTCGGGTGTCAAAGTTTTTTACTTTCAATGAATAGGTGAATGAGAACAACTTGAGGTTTTTCAATATTTCTGGTAGGATGTAGTCCTTCTGCAGGTTTTTGCCTGCCCTTAGAAACTTTCCTTGCTTCTCAGGAAGTACAATCTCCCCATATTAAACAGCTATTCAAAGAGAATAA
>JAXCGZ010011351.1:50000-55000 GCA_037179515.1 Halocaridina rubra
ACTATATCTGCCTTACTGTTGTGAATCCTATCTTTTAATTCTACTGCCTTACCAGCTAATCCATCAGCATTTGTGTATAACAATCTTAATGAGGCCCCATCCCCTGATCTTCTGTCATTATCTTCTTTATCTCCCCTTTGTCTGGAAGTATTCCGTAACGAAAATTTTTCTTCTCTTCTTCATTTCTTTCATCATTTAACCTTCTTGCCTCTTGCAACAAGTTTTTGATCTTTCCCATCTCTTCCTGTGTTCTGTATCGTCTAATGAACACTTCTTTGCATTCTTGAAGGTCTTTTAGACTTTTTTTTCTCAACAATATTTCCCTACATGTCTCCCCTCTCTCAAAGGTTACTTTTGTTGGTCTCGGCTTTCCTTCCCTCGAATATTTACCTAGTTGGTGTATGTTTACAATATCCTCAGGACCACATACTACTCCAAGCTTTCTTATCAGGTCTACAACCCTAGCTTTATTTTCTTCAAGTCTCCCCTGCCATGTTGGCTCCTGGGATTCACTTATGCCTGAGATTACCACTGTCTTCTCCTTATCAAGTGCCTGTCTGATGAGTGGGTTTGCCCTTTCCATCACAACGTCTTTCATTTTTTCGATTACTGTCTCTTTATAGTCAACTGTTTGTATGTTTTCCAGTGCCACCACCTTTACAGCCTCTTTTACTGCCACATTCCCCTTTAGTGCATCAGCAAAGGACGTTTTCATGGCATCATTTTCCATATTCAGCTCCTGGAACTCTTTTCTGAACTGTTCAATGTTTTCTTTAATCTGAACATTCCAAGCAGCAATCTCGTCTCTCTCAGAAGATAGCAGTGAACTAACATCTAATTCCTTTAGGTTGTCATTTAGCTGTTTGTTTTTATCTTCTTGATTAGAAATTCTAGATTCTAGTTGACTCTTTTCCCCTTCCAGCTTCTTTATTCTTTTTTCTAGTTCCTTTCTCTCCTGCCCTTGTGCTTTATTTGCTTCCTCCAAAGATCTTATTTGTTCTCTGAGTGTTTCATTCTCTTTCATTTCTCCATCCATATTCCGAATTTTATCATCAAGGCTTGTAACCATTTCCTCTAACTTCTTGATTCTCTGTTTAAGTCCTCTGATGACTACCCCTTCTCCCGACCCATGGGTGGGAGAGGTTTGGGACAGAGATGGCTTCATTTTTATGTTCTCCCTCTCACAGAATATAGAAAGAAGACGAGAAAGAGGAAAAAAAAGAAAAGAAAAGAAAAGAGAAAAACTTCTAATTTACCTTCACACAGAATTTTTATATCTCCATATAAGTGCTATTTAGTGACTCAGTTTGTCTCCTTTCTGGTAACACACATCTTAACTTAAAAACTTGACTTGGGTTTTTTTTTTTTTTAGAATATGATATCTGAGTATAATCTCTTTGTTGTATTGGATCAAGTTCAAATAGCGACTCCCAGTACATGAAGAGATATGTAAATTTTTAGGTTAGGTTAAGTTGCAAGGTTAAATTAGGTGAGATCTGGCATTAAATTTTTCTATTCTAGCCTAACTTAACCTAACCTAACAATTTCCGTAGCTATATATTGTAGTGGCAGTCGTTATCTTTACTTCATTGTTGTATTTCATAGACTGTTAGCTTGCTAACAAGCTCCATTTGATATAATTGCCTATAATGTCAATAAATTTTTTGAATTTGAATTTGAATTTTACTGGATCAGAAGATACAGAGGAAAATATGTAATGGTTTATATAACCATTCCAATGTCTTTCTGTAATATATATATATTTTTTTTTTGCAGGGCTTGTTACTAGGAGTTTGTTAATCAAGACGAAATAGTATTTAATATCTCACAGTGCAATAGAGATTTTATACTTGGATCTATCTATCTATCTATCTATCTATCTATATATATATATATATATATATATATATATATATATATATATATATATATATATATATATATATATATCTTTACGCATAGATCAAACCCAAGGGTGCCAAGTTAAGTGTTCTGACATGCTGTGTACAGACAAGGCGCTCTCAGATTAATTTTTATTCAATTGAGAATAGGCCTATATTTCTGCGGGGGGGGGGAACTTGCATCGTTTTACCCCCCACACACACACACCAGATGTTATGGGGTATTTCCCCAAGAGGTTTTTTTTACTTTACTATTTCATTGGCTGAGACATGTGCCTACTATGCCTTGCCCACTTCCTCTTTCTTGTGTAACCTGTACGACCCGAGGTATGAAATGGGTCAAGCATAGTGGTAAGTCACAAAGAGCTTCCAAATAGATTATTAAGCGATAGCGCTTATTTCTTCACCCACGATGGAGTCCTTGGCTCGATGTGTAGTAATATACTTTTTTGCCAGCCATGGTGAGATACACATGATGTATATATATATATATATATATATATATATATATATATATATATATATATATATATATATATATATATATATATATATATATATATATATATATATATATATATATATATATATATATATATATATATATATATATATATATATATATATATATATATATATATATATATATATATATATATATATATATATATATATATATATATATATATATATATATATATATATATATATATATATATATATATATATATATAAATATACACCAATCTATCTATCCATCATTCTATCTATCAGTCTATATATATATATATATATATATATATATATATATATATATATATATATATATATATATATATATATATATATATATATATATATATACACACACACGCATGAATGCATGTGTTCTCTTATCTATATATCTGCAGTGTTTTCTTTTTTCCCGTCTAGAATATTTCATCTCTATGATGAATTAGTCAGAATATTAAATCTGCGTTGTTTTGCCATTTTTCCACGCAAAGACTGTACTTCATTTGTCGGGTGAAATATTCTTTTTCTGGGATTCATATCTGGAATGTTAATATTAATTAAGGGAAAGAGATAAAAAAAACTCCAAATACGAAAATAATAATTTTCGAAACAATTAGAGAATATTCCATTCGTCTCTTTTTTTTTTTTTTAATCTGATATATCATTATAAATAGGTCACTATTACTAGCATTGTATGCCGTTTTCTGTATCACTATTACTCCCCGTGACGAGGGTGGACACAGACAGGTTTGAGCTGGGGAATTAGGGCTGGATGCCCTTCCTAACTCTCCACAGTGGGCTTGATCATGGGTCTGTCACTTCTTGAGTCAAGTGCTCTAATAACTGCGTTTTTGAGGTTAGCAAGGGCATGCACTCACAGCAACGATTACATCTGCCAAAACAAGTCCTTCGCAAGAAGGCAACCGTCCTAGCCCTTAGTAGAAAAGGGAGTCCGTGACGTAAAACCGGAACATAACAACAACAACATAACACTGAAATTATTAACATACTGCGTTCTCATAAATTATGGATCGGTACTAGAATAGGTGCTTAATGTCATTTCCTTCGCTTCATCAGGAGCGTAATTTGGAATAGAGGTTGAACACAAGATTTCATGACAACTATTTTTTTTTAAACTAAGGTTAGATTACGTTAGGTTGGGCTGGGTAAGATAAGTTAAGGTTAGGTTATCCCAACCTAACCGAAACGAACATTAAATTTTGAACCCAAGTGCTTTATCTTGGATTGAGGTACATCAGGTGTTTATTCTGGGCTAGATCCTAGATTATTTTAGATATTTTAATCCTAAGCCATTTGTATCCTAATAGGTAAAATATTTATATAAAAAAGTAGGAATTATTGGCTATTCTTCTCAAAAATTAAAATATTATTTTTACTAAATAAATTAATGGTTTTTATAATATTCTGAAAAGATTTATTAAATTATTAATGGTTGGTGTTCATTCTAATTTGAACCTTTTTCGAGTTTTGTAAAAGCTAGAAGATCTATTTTGCATTTATATCTTCGCAATCAATGTAATCACAATAGTATATTATATGAATTAGAATCTTGTGATAAGATAAATATATTTTTTCTGCATATTCTGATAACAGAATAAGTTTTCAGAACAAGTATGGCTCCATTTTTTTATTTTGGAATATGATTTGGACTTGCTTTGCATTTTTAAACATCTTTTGCATTGTTAATTATTTTCCACATTTGATTTAAAGATTATTTCCCGATTTTTTCCGACCAAGTAAATCTAAGCAATACTATTTCTATTTTGCTTTATATTTTCTTGATATGTATGTATTTATTTTTTCTAGTTATTTATTTATTTTTTTATTTATTTATTTATTTATTTATTTGTTTAATTTTGTCAAAACTATATCTTGTTAGTGCGATTTTCCTTTATTTTTTAGTTCTTGCTATTTTTTTTTTTTGTAGGTATATCTATATATAGATAGGGAGTTTATTCATTTTTACGCTGTTTCTTTATTTTATTTTTTTCTTTGCTGCACTAAATATATATATATATATATATATATATATATATATATATATATATATATATATATATATATATATATATATATATATATATATATATATATATATATATATATAGTCGCCGTGGCTCAAGCGGTTGCATCCGCGATTCTGAGGCGTCATGTCGAGGGTTCGCGCCCCGTCACGGTCTTAGGTTAGCAAGGGCATGCACTCAGGGTAACGATTGCATCTTCCAAAACCAGTCCTTCGCAAGAAGGCAACCATCCTAGCCCTTGGTAGAAAAGGGAGTCCGTGACATAAAACCAAAACAAACAACAACAATATATATATATATATATATATATATATATATATATATATATATATATATATATATATATATATACGCACACCCACCCACACACACACACTCTAGCACGGGAAGATACGAGCTTTGGGCTCTTTCCCGTAAACACAATTAGGTAATCACCTATATTTAAACAGTAATCTCTTTCCCTTTTTTCTCTCTTTTCTTATCCTGTGTTTTGCCAGAATTTTCCTGTATCCCTATCAACTATATCTGAGCTAAAGTTTTT
>JAXCGZ010011351.1:60000-72500 GCA_037179515.1 Halocaridina rubra
GTTTTTATCCATTCCAAGACATTTCCACCTATTCTAGCCATTGATTGCAGCTTCCTAATAAGTCTCCCATGTGGAACAGTGTCAAACGCTTTCTGGAAGTCTAGGAATATGCAATCTGCCCAGCCCTCTCTTTCCTGTAAGATTTGGCTTACCTCATCATAAAATTCTAATAAGTTTGTTACTGTTGATCTTCCTTCTCTGAAGCCATGTTGCCTCACTGACAAAAAGTTGAAGGATTCCAAGTGAAGAGAGATATGTTTCCTTAGTAGTTTCTCCATAAGTTTGCAAACTATGCTGGTCAATGAAACTGGTCTATAGTTCAGTGTGTGTGTGTGTGTGTGTGTGTGTGTGTGTGTGTGTGTGTGTGTGTGTGTGTGTGTGTGTGTGTGTGTGTGTGTGTGTGTGTGTGTGTGTGTGTGTGTGATTACCTAATTGTGCAAAAGCCACAAGTATAGTTTGAATATGTGAGTAAAACGAAGAGAGAAACTCAGTAGTGTGGACTTTTTCCCTCCATCTACATGCATACATGTATGTAACTACCGATTTGTAATTACCTACTTGCTCTTACGGGAAAGACCCTATGCTCGTAACTCACCGTCTCATGGTCTGTTCCATTTTTGTACTCAATGATACTTATCATATTTGTCCATAAAACTATGAATTGATTTAGCATTAACTACCTCCTCGCTAAGCGAATTCCAATCATCATCTGCTCTTATTCTTACAATAAAAAGTACTTCCCTACATCATGCAAAGATGTGTTCTTCCGAAGCTTTCAACTATATCGAAATATCGATCCTTATCCATTCTGTCAAAGTCATGAAAGAATTCAAAAGCCGTCACCATATCCCCCTCATTCTTCTAGCTTCGAGTTATGACAAGTCTAATTCCCTCAGCCTCTCCTCATAACTGAGATTGCGTATTTCTGACACCAATTTCGTGATATGTCACTGAACTTTTTCCAGGTTACTTATATGCATGCTTCTTCAAGTGTGGATTCCAAAATTGTGCTGCATATTCAAGTGTTGGCTTCACTTAAGTTACATAAATATTCTGAACATTTCCTTGTCCATATGTCTGACAGTTAGCCTTTCCTTTGCTAATAAAGCATATGTTGCCCTTACTATTCCATTTATATGCATTTCCGAGAGACAAATCTGCCTATATTGTAACTCAGATCTCTCTCATTCTCTGTCTCTTGAAGTTCTGCATCTGCTATTGAGTATCCAAGCTTGAGCCTTCTCAAGCTTGTACCCCTTCTCATAACCATTCTCTATGTGTATATGTATGTATATCTGTCTGTCTGTCTGTCTGTTTATATGTATGTATGTATGTATGTATGTATGTATGTATGTATGTAATTGCTTAATTGTGATTACCTACTTGTGCTTACGGGATAGAACCCCATGCTCGTAGCTCCCTTTCTCCTGGTCGGTTCCAATTTGTTATTAGTATGTATGTATGTATGCGTGCTTTTTTTTCTTTGCTTTTGTTTGTTTGTTTGTCTGCCTATTTGTATGTTTGTTTGTTTATTTGTTTCTTGATTGCTTATTTGCTTGTTTGTATACATGCATGATAAGTGGATGGATGAAGGAGTGAGTGGATGGATGGATGTTAGAATGTTTTTTCCTTAAACATGCTTCATCATATATCATAAAATACGTCGAGTTTATCAGCTTTTCCTGAACATATCACTATATATTGCCCATACTATTTTTTCAGCTGGGTGATGCAAGGAATGGTGATATCTGCAAGACTATTTTTCATTATCAGTTTTTCTTCACAATCCATAGAAGTTCCCCTTCCTTTGAATTCACTTTTTATATTTTCTACTAATACAAAAATGGTTTATCTGAACATAACATGCTGGTACTCCATAACAAAGCCAATATGATACTACAAAAATTTACCTGTAGATGGGAAAAGTTTATTATGTATCTTCCAATATTGGTACAATTCAATTTTTTTACACTTCTCTCCAGAACCAACAATATTTAGTTCTAAAAAGTTAAATAAGATATCTAAAATATACTTTTAATCCTTAGATATGTTCAGATTCACAGTTGTACTGCTATGGGGCAGCTGAAATGACACTGACTCTCTCCTCAGCTCTCTCCAGTGGTGACACTTGTTCACTAGGGGAACAGCTGCACTTACACCTGCCTGATATTTGTTGTTGCCTATGCTTCTAAAACTAATGTATTTCTTAATGGGAGTGAACTCGTATCTTTACTATAGGATCTGCAGTTAATGCAACATCATCCATGATCATTGATAAATTATTAAATCATTGGAAAATTAATTTAGATATTTTTTCTATTACTTGCAAAGTTAGCATACACATAGACATGTACTCCTATGAACTTGTTCTCTTTCCTATTATATGTTCACGAGATTAAAATCTAATAAGTTTTAACTCATAAATTTAGGTTTAGCAATTCATTTATGGGTAAATGTGTGTAATGTAAAGAATGTAATATTGATCCAAGATAGAAAAAAGAAGTAAAATAATAGTTCCCAGTACAAATTATACTCTTAGTCCGCATAATCTGGGTGGGTTTTTTTTTTTCCTGTTTTAGCAAATTATGCAGACTAATGCTGCAGTAATATTAAGATAAAACATTAAACGAGACCAAAAGAAAATGAACGATATGTTCCCATTGCTTACAATCTGTACTTAACAACTGATTTTTTTTGTATTCATATACTTTTTTTTTATTTAGCCTGTATATTGTGTTTAGTTTGCCAGCCGTTGCATAGATTGCTATACCTAAAAATCAATTATATTCACCAATATTTCACACAATAGTAAAGTCATGATGCTGCTCTTGATTATTTTTCTATCTATATCTGTTTCTATACTTTTTTTAATACTGAATACTATCAATAGCCTCTTGGTATCCTAATGTGATCTAATCACTTTTGCTTTTGCATATCAGTTTTTCAATTGCATTTCCTTTTTCATAAATATCTTCTCAATCTCACCATAAAAAAAATTGACTGGATCAAGTGTGTTGATGACATTCTCTGTATTATTCTTAAGATATCAATATCCATTAATTACTGATAAATCTCAGCAATTGAGTACCTTCCATGTTATTGGCATTAAATATAAGTAAGTACAAACTGTTAACATAGAGCATTAAAGAGGACAGCGGCTGGCCGCAGGTGAATGCATGCTGTTTCATCCTGTCCCCTAGCTCAGTGACTGGTCCGCCGATAAAGCTCCGCCTACCTCACTACTCTCTCTCATTGGCTGGAACTTTCGATTTTGAACTTCATTTCTCTCGGAAATTGCTAACCTAACCTAACCTAACCTAGCCTAACCTATCCTAACCTTACTTTATTCAGAGTCTGAAAAATCTCATCCAGGCTAGGCTAGGTTAAGTTAGGTAAGCAATTTCCGAGAGAAATGAAGTTAAAAATCGAAAGTTCCAGCCAATGAGAGAGAGAGTAGTGAGGTAGGCGGAGCTTTATCGGCGGACAAGTCACTGAGCTAGGGGACAGGATGAAACAGCACGCATTCACCTGCGGACAGCCGCTGTTTGGGAGTGACTGGCTACAGATTAATACGTGCTGTTTCATCCTGTCCCCTAGCTCAGTGATTGGTCCGCCGATAAAGCTCCGCCTACCTCACTACTCTCTCTCTCTCTCTCTCTCATTGGCTGGAACTTTCGTTTATAAACCTAACCTAAATAGATATATGGTTAAAAATTATATATATTATTTGCTCCCGAATACCAACAACACTTCTGAGTTTGAAAGTTCTTACAGAACTAGGCTTTGGCCTTTGTTTACCAACAATGGTTCGGTTAGGTCAGATTGGGTAAAATCACTGAGCTAGGGGACAGGATGAAACAGCACTCATTCACCTGCGGCCAGCCGTTCCCATTAAATAGTAAGGAGGCCCATCAGTGAAACAACACAGAAAATACCTTTATGTTTCGGGTTCTAACTGGATCCTTCCTTAAACACAAGGGGAGCGGCTGGCCGCAGGTGAATGCGTGCTGTTTTATCCTGTCCCCTAGCTCAGTGATTGGTCCACCGATAAAGCTCCGCCTACCTCACTACTCTCTTTCTCATTGGCTGGAACATTCGTTTATAAACCTAATCTAACCAAACCTTTGTTGGTAAACAAAGCATATAATACATATTCTTTGTAACCAAATATCTCACATATCTGTTTAGGTTAGGTTAGGTTTATAAACGAAAGTTCCAGCCAATGAGAGAGAGAGAGAGAGAGAGAGAGAGAGAGAGAGAGGAGAGAGAGAGAGATACGTGGAGCTTTATCGGCGGACCAATCACTGAACAGGGGACAGGATGAAACAGAACGCATTCACCTGCGGTCAGCCGCTCCCAAACACAAGTGCTTGAGGGGTTCAGTTAGGCCCCTGAAATATGGTGTTGTTTTCTACGTGTTATTTCACTGATTGGAAATAGATATGTTCTTGTTTACTATATTCAGTTATTTCATATGCAAAGAAGACACTGTTGAAGCAATATATATTATAAACCCTTTTAAAAAAATTTCTATTCTCATTTTTACTGAAGTTAAAATGGAAGGAATTCATTTTTGTGCTTGCAGTTTGAAGCAAGATTCGAAAGCACACGGCTCTGACCAATTCAGTTTTGGTTTCTCTGTTATCCAGCTGACTTAATTGCAAATTTCTTTAATTATCAGATAAATCTTTGGGAAATCAAAGGATAAAATAGTAATTTGGATATTCAGTCACATTATTCGTTCTTTGTACTTAGTATATAATCAAACGATAACGTTGAACCAGATAAACTAGATAAGTCAAGTTTTTAAGCACCTTTCTGTAGCGGTATCGTTCATTTATGTGATATCAAAGAATATATACTCACTAATATGCATTACATTTGTAAGTAATAAGGTTAGTAATAAGTATGTGTAAATAAATAGGTTGGTGAAATGTGTTGGAAAAAGGTGTTTTTTTTTTAAATCAAAGTGTTGTTCACTGATCAAGGAAAATTCGCACATTAGTGCGCATGAATTGGTTGCAGAATTATGTTAAGAATGTGTTAATGAGGTGTTGTTCTATAATTATTAAAGTAAATATATATCTTGATACACATAGATACTTATAAATTTAAAGGCTGCAAATATTAATAAATGATATAGTAATATAACTATGTTAATGAAAAATTGGTATTAAAGAAGTATTTATTAAAATAGGAAAAATACTCGCTGGATGTAGATATTAATGCACATAAAAATTTTAGTAAAAATGTGCTCATTACTGCACATAAATATTTATATGTGAAGAATTGGACATAGAAATATACGGTATAAATAAATATTTGTAACACAGTTATGTTAATGAATTATTTTTGTTCTGAAGTGTTTTGTTCTATAAAAGAATTTGCCCTGGGTCAGATGTAAACAACTGCTGCAGAGGAAGAAGAAGAAGAGCGTACCAGGAAAAGCAAAGAAAAAAATATATTGATGTGGTGTTACAGGTAAGTAAATTTTTATTCCGTTGTTTGCGTTAATGTTGATCCAAGAACCTCGTAGGTGATATCGGTAGTGGTTTTATATTAACATTGTGTCCAAGACCAATAGACAAGCTTTCTTCAGAATCCAAAGAGCTTCTGTCAACCAGTCCAGGTTGATAACCCCCTATTATCGGATATTGCTTTCACTCTTGTCATCTTCATATCCAAAGTTGAAAAATAATAAGTACTTTGAGTCCCCCAACAAGTAAAATAAACTACGGAATATTGAAAAAAAAAATAATCCACTCCTCTGTTGAACTCAGGTTCATAACCCCGGTATTAGAATGCTCTGACAGACGAGTCCTGGATGAAAGGCTGCTAGGGCGCCTGTGCTTACAGCTCTATACTGCTCTCTCTGTGACTATGGTCTGTCTGGTGGCTATGGTGGCGGAACTGAATGTCTGCTCTGTGGTTAAATTTCCTCTCTTGATTCGCCCAAGCACGATCCAATTTAATTTCAAAGTCGTAAACAGATTTTGCTCCAACAACCGATTCTGGTAGACTGTTCCATACATCAATAATTCTACCACAAAAGGAATACTTCCTCAAGTTCAGTCGTGGCCGTTGTTTGAATATCCTTTTGCTATGTCCTCTTGTTGTTGATTCAAGCATAATGAAAAGGTCATTACACACTTCCTTGTCATATATTCCACTCATAATCTTAAACATTTCAATCATGTCTCCTCTTGTCCTCCGGTAGGCTAAGGTGTGAAGTTGTAACCTTCTCAGTCTTTCCTCGTATGGAAGGTCTCTCAGTGTGGGTATCAACTTGGTGGCTCTTCGCTGTAGATTTTCTTTCGCCTCTACATCCCAAGCTTTATATGGAGACCAGACCTGGTTGGCATACTCAATATGGGGACGTACCAGAGCTGTATACAGAGGCTTGAAAGTTTCCTCGTTCAGTGCACAAAACACTCTCTGTATGAGTCTAACAAGTCTCTTTGCTTTGTTGATTTTTTCAGCTATATGTTCAGAAAAATTTAGTCCACTGTCAATTGCCACTCCCAAATCTTTTTCAGAAGATGCTTCTTTCAGTTCCTCTTCCATTTTGTAAATTCTTTTTCCAGCTTTTGTTTTTCCTATTCTCATCTGAATACATTTTCCTGGATGAAATTTGAGCAACCATGTATCAGACCACCGTTTAGCTGCATCTAAATTGTCTTACATTTTATTACAATCTTCCATATCAACTATTTTTCTGAAAATTTTCAAATCGTCCGCATAAAGAGACACTTCTCCGTTTTCTATAACCTCTGGCAAGTCATTTTTTAATATCACAAACAGCAGTGAACCCAGCTTCTCCGCTGACGATCACACGCTACTGTCTGCTAGTCAGGATGGACTTGATCCATTCATATATGTCTCCTTTTATGTTGTATCCCTCTATTTTCTCACACAAGTGGCAATGCGGGACGGTGTCAAATGCTTTCCTGAAGTCGCTATATGCGACATCTACAGCCCCTCCCTCTTCTAGGGTATTAACCCAGCTGTCCATAACTCGTATTAACTGTAGCACCGTTGATCTCCCAGTTATGAATCCAAATTGTTTGTTGCTAAATAATTTATTTTCCTGCATGTGTTTCATTGTATATTTCCGTACCATGGATTCCATTTTCTAGCAGGCTATACTTGTTAGGCTTACTGGTCTATAGTTGCCTGGGTCACTGCGGTCTCCTATTTTGTATATTGCTGTGATGTTGGCTCTCTTCCAGTCTTGGGGGATTCTGTGCATCTTCAAAGAAAGATAAAAAATCATCTTCAATGGATCCAAAATTTCCTCTACTGCCTCTTTCAAAACTCTGGGATGTAAACCGTCAGGTCCTGGTGACTTGTTCTTTTCCAACTTATCTATTATAGTTTTTATTTCTTTCCTTGTTATTTATATAGTGTTTAATTCTTGGACTTGTTCATAAAACTTGTCAGCCCTAAGTCAAGTAAATGTTGCATTAACCTTATTTATTAAAAGAAAATGGTATTTTTGCAACATTGGAAATCACCAAGCGAAGAAACGGTAAATGCTAAATGCTAATGTGGTTTGAAATAAAAATGTGATGTGTTAGTAAATATTCGAAAATTAGGCTGGAATTGGGGCATTACAAGTATAGGGAACTTTTGTTACTACAGATGTAAAAATATAGTGAACCTGCTTCCTACCGATTATACTTTGTGCTGTTTTGAGCCTTTATTGTCTGAT
The DNA here is from genome assembly GCA_037179515.1 of Halocaridina rubra. Classification (NCBI taxonomy): domain Eukaryota; kingdom Metazoa; phylum Arthropoda; class Malacostraca; order Decapoda; family Atyidae; genus Halocaridina; species Halocaridina rubra. Next base: position 67,712 of record JAXCGZ010011351.1, read on the forward strand.
TGTAGAAAGAAAAATATTATAATATCTACCCTTAGAAATATACAGTGCTGCTAGGTTATGATCCCTACCTACTAGAATTAAGTTTACCTTTCATTGGTGTAAGCGTTTAACAACCTAACCAAAACAACCCAACTTTACCAAATCCTAAACTCAACCCGACATAACCAAGCACTACCCAACCTAACACTAGGGTAAAATGACACTCCAACGGCACCAGATGTGCTATTTTTACACCAAAAATATATGGTATTGACTCGTCCATGCTCTCAGGTGACAAATTAGACACAAAGGAGAGCAGTCAGAAACCTTTCCCATCACTGCTTAGTCAAGGTTAGAAGGGTAGTCTGGTTGTCGTACACCCCCTAATGACAGCTTTGGATTTTTAGATCATACAGTAGAAGCTTCATTGTAGTGTTATAATGAGATTGTTGGTACAATAAGCTGAAATAAAGTACATCAAATTTTAGAGCTTCATAGTAGGGTGAGAATCTAAGATTGATTTTAAATTAGAGATGAACTTCATATAGTTTTGGGGACATTATTAACAGCATGGAATTGTTTTAAAGAACATTCGATCCTTGTATGTGAAGTAGGAGTGGCATTGGAAAAAATACCTATACAGTATAGGGAACCCCCATTTATGTCACGATGCCGTTCCTGAAAGCTGACAAAGTGGATTTCGATGTAAGTCGGAACACCTACAATTAGAACCTAGGTCTGAGAACATACAGTACATAATCTGTTGAAATAATCTAAGTTCTCATTGTAATATATAGTAAAACTACACTACATGTACAGTATGCTAAACATAAAAATATTACAGTACACTACAGTAATACAAAACTGTACAATATAATAGGTCTTACCTTTACTCGTGTGGTCAGCTTGCACACTGGAAGGTGCATTGCAAGGGATGGTAAGCCCCCTCCCGAATTATTTATGCTAATACACTGGGAAACGCTTTGCTGCTTTCTCATAACCACTAGCTAGCACCTTCACCTTGCACCCTTAGGTTATGAAAATTAGCACGACTCTTAAAACTATTAAACCAACACCTACTGGCCACAGACTCTTCACTTTCACTCCCTTTTCTGAGTGTTTTACTACATCAACTTTAATTTCTATGGTGTTGGCTTTGCTTTTCTTCGTAGCACTGCCATCATAACTATAACCACTACGATTGGGAGACAGAGTAATGTCAGTAACGAGCGAAATGAATGAAAGTGCAGATGAAAACGAGGCACATTATGGCTAGTGAACTGACCTGTGGTTCTTCTTTTAATGCCACGTGATTGTATTCTTACATGATGCTCAACAAACTTTTTCGCTTAAAATCGTATTTACGGCTCTGTGTTTGGTAATTTAATTTTTTTATTCAATATAATCCTTCAATGTAATCAAATACATAAACAAATAAATAAATAAAGCCATTAACTTAACATATAGAAATACAGCTGTGCTGCTACTGTTGCCTATCCAATCCAATTAGAAGAAGAAGAACCTATGGTTCTTCTTCAGTTGCCGCGTGCTGCTGGATTCTTACACGATGCTCCACAAAATATTTGAATAAAATCATATTTACAGTTAAGTGTTTTGTAATTTTTCCAATTCAGTATAATCCCTCAATATAACCAAATATATAAACAAATAAATAAATAAAACCATTAACTTGATAAATGCAAATACAGCTGTGCTGCTAGCTGTGTATTCGTGAGTACAGGTATTTCGAATAAAATCGTATTTACGGTTATGTGTGTTTTTTTTTTTTTTTTATTCAGTATAATCATTCAATATAACCAAATATATAAAAAAGAAATAAAAAAAAGTCATTAACTTATGCTGCTAGCTGTGTATTCGTATGTATTTCGAATAACATTGTATTTACAGCTATATGTATGGTTTTTTTTTTAGATTCAATATAATCCTTCAGTATAACCAAATCTGTAAACAAATAAATAAATAATGCCATTAACTTGATAATTACGAATACAGCTGTGCTGCTAGCTGTGTATTCATGTGTCTTTCGAATAAAATCATGTTTTCAGCTATGTGTTTTTTTTTTTAATTCACTATAACCAAATATATTAACAAATAAATAAATAAAGCCAGCTCCTTAATATTTACAAATACAGCTGTGCTGCTAGCTGTGTATTCTTCCGCCACTCTCACAGACTGTTCAACGCGTTCAGTTTGAGTTTACCGCACTAGCCAGGGAGGTCAAAATATTAATTTATTAATTATTTATTGGCCTCCGACGTAAAATCGAAACAATGTTATACAAAGCGATGTTCTACGGGGACCTCCTGAGTTTGTAAAGATTATATGCAATTTAGGATCGTGTTGACTCTACTCTTGGCTTGAGGGCAGACACACCTAGTGGTAGTAATGGTTCTGCCCTTAACCTTGCACATTCGTGGGCTGAGATCTAATCTTTCGTCTGTGGAACAGCACTTGGGTACTTTCCTCCCTAACCTCCTCCTCCTCCTGTCTGAAACCCAGCTTTCTACACATGCTTCCACTGAACCATTTCAAATCTCTCACTATAGTCTGTATACTCGTTTTTGTTCCAAAGGTGGGGTCTGTGCCTACTGCAACACTAACACTCCTATTGCGAGGCTCATGGACCTTGCATCTCGTGACTTTGATGTTCTCTGGCTAAAAGTCTATCTCTCCACTACCACTATTTTCTTTTCTTCTGCTACTGTTCTCCAAACTCCCCCGAGTTTGTGTCTTTCTTTGAGTATCTGTCTTTGTGCCATGAGTCTTTGTTATCTTCTCATCCTACTCGTGTTCCTGATCGTCACGAACATGTAGCAAACACTCTTGACCTATTTCTTACTTCTAACCCTTCAACCTACTCTTACTCTGTGCTTTCCCCACTTGGTAACTCTGACCACTCTATGATCTCAATCTCTTCCAGTTTCACTCTCCCTCCACCAATCCCTCCTACTCAGCGCAGCCTTTGGCACTTTGAGCATACCCAACATGAAAATTTGCGCAACTTCCACTTTGACTTTCCTTGGGATGACTACTGCTTTTGGTCACGCAACTCTGATCAGGTTGCTCTAAAAGCTGCCAAGATCATGACTGTGGGAATGGAGGCGTACAGCCCCTTTTATACAAAAACTTTCTCTCCCCCTAAATCTTGGTTTGACCGTGCCTGCTCCGTGGCTATCCAGGCCAGGAATTCGGCCGGCACACCAATTTTACCAAGCCTCTCCTTCCGATTTAACTCGCTCTGCTTTTATTGTAGCTAGGAATTGCTGTACTGCTCAGCTTCGAAAGTTTAAGGCTTTCTTTATAAGAAGGAAAGTTGATGACCTTAACTCCTCTCCAACTGACAAATGCTTCTGGTCCTTAGCCAAAAACCTCTCCAAAAACGTCTGTAACTCAAGCTTTCCCCCTCTCATCCGTTTTGATGGTTCTATAGCTTGCTTTCCCACGGACAAAGCGACTCTCTTCGGCTCTCATATTTCTACCAACTCTTCTATTAAGGATTCCAGCGCACCTGTTCCTCAATCTTTACCCCTCTCTAACCCTATGCCCTCCCTTGTTCTTTCTTAATGCAAAGTTCCTAAGGTTATTCGCTCGCTGAGGACGAACAAGGCATCTTGTCCCGATGGTATCCCTGCAAGGTTCCTTAAGGAGTTTGCAGATGAACTGGCTCCCGTGCTTTTCCTTCTTTTTCACCTCATTCTGTCAACCAATATCTCTCCTTCATCTTGGAAGCATGCTCTAGTTCATCCTGTTCCTAAGAAGGGTGACTGCTCTATTCCTTCAAACTATCAACCTATTGCCCTAACCTCCTCTATTGCTAAAGTTTTTGAAACTTTGCTCAATGCTCACATCTGGAAATGCCTTGAATCTAACTCACTTATCTCCGATCACCAGTACGGCATCTGCAAGGCAAGATCCACTGGTGATCTCCTGTCCTATCTTCCTCATGTATGGTCATCTTCTCTGAGGAACTATGGGGAATCCTTTGTCGTCGCCCTTGATATCTCTAAGGCTTTAGACAGAGTCTGGCACAAGGCTCTGTTGGCCAGACTCTCTGCCTATAGCTTTACCCCTTCTTTGTGTTCTCTGATTTCCCGTTTTCTCACTGACCGTTTTATATCTGTAGTTGTTGATGGTGCGACATCTAGCCCTTTCTTTGTTACCAGTGATGTTCCACAGGGCTCTGTTCTTTTGCCTACTCTGTTCCTTCTCTTCATCAATGATCTTCTACAAACCCCATCTTGCTCTCTTCTTCATGCCTTTGCTGATGATTTTACCCTTCACTTTTCCTCTGGATTTTCTTCACAATCTTCAGCTACTACTTGTAATCAGTCTCTTATCATTCTTTCTTTACTCTCAGCTCCGATTTACAGAGAGTATGTGAGGGGGGCACTCAAAATTCAGTTAAATTCAATGCCTCCAAGACACCGTTTCTGGCCATCTCTTTATCGTCTTCTCCTCCTGATAACCCTATTGTCTTCGAAACTAACGAAATTTATCCTCTTAATTCTATCAGCATATTAAGAATCCATATAGCCTCTAACTTGTCGTGGAGGAATCACATTATCCAAATTTCTAAATCTTCATCCAAAAAATTGGGAGTTTTGTTTCGTTTTCATCATTGCTTTTCCTCTTTACAGTTACTTAAAATTTATAAAGGTCTTATCTGTCCCTGCTTAGAATAATGCTCACACATCTGGGGTGCTTATTATACTTTTTTCCTTGATAGGGTTGAATCTAAGGCAGTCAGACTCATTAATGATCCTTCTCTTACTTCTAATCTGGATTCTCT
>JAXCGZ010011351.1:77500-155000 GCA_037179515.1 Halocaridina rubra
TGTGAGAAATATTTAGCAAAGGGTAAGGATGTGTATTTTGCATTTTTGGATCTGGAGAAAGCATATGATAGAGTTGATAGAGAGGCTATGTGGAATGTTTTGAGATTATATGGAATCAATGGTAAATTGTTGCATGCAGTGAAGAGTTTGTATGAGTGTAGTAGAGCTTGTGTTAGGGTAGGGAATGAAGTGAGTGAGTGGTTTCCAGTGAGTGTGGGACTGAGACAGGGATGTGTGATGTCACCATGGCTGTTCAATTTGTATATTGATGGAGTTGTAAGAGAGGTGAATGAGCGAGTGCGTGGTCGAGGTTTGAGAATGGTAGATGGGGATGATAATGAGTGGGAGCTGAATCAGTTGCTGTTTGCAGATGATACTGTGGTGGTGGCAGATTCAGAGGAAAAGCTGTGTCAGTTAGTGTCAGAATTTGGAATGATGTGTGAGAGAAGGAAGTTGCGAGTGAATGTGGGAAAGAGTAAGGTTATGAGGTGTACAAGAAATGAGGATGGCGCTGAATTGAATGTTATGTTGAATGGAGAGACACTTGAGGAGGTTAATCAGTTCAAGTATTTAGGCTCGGTTATAGCTGCAAATGGTGGAGTGGAAGCAGATGTGTGTCACAGAGTGAATGAAGGATGTAAAGTGTTGGGTGCATTGAAAGGAGTGATGAAGAATAGAGGGTTGGAAATGAATGTTAAGAAAGTTTTGTATGAGAAAGTGGTTGTGCCAACTGTGATGTATGGATCAGAGTTATGGGGTATGAAAGTAAGTGAGAGACGGAAACTAAATGTGTTTGAGATGAAATGCCTGAGGAGTATGATTGGTGTATCTCGATTTGATAGAGTTAGGAATGAAGTGGTGAGAGCAAGAACGGGTGTGAGGAGAGAAATTGCAGCCAGAGTAGATATGAATGTTCTGAGATGGTTTAGCCATGTGGAAAGGATGGATGATGAAAGGCTGCTGAAAAAGGTGATGAATGCGAGAGTTGATGGGAGAAATGCTAGAGGGAGGCCTAGGTTTGGATGGATGGATGGAGTTAGGAGAGCCCTGAATGATAGGAGGATGGATGTGAGGGAAGCAAGCGAGCGTGCTAGGAATAGGAATGAGTGGCGAGCGATTGTGACGCGGCTCTGATGGGCATCTGCTGTTACCACGGGGCTGCATCTTACAGAGATAGCCCTGTGGTAGGGGCAGTAGGAGGAGCTGGCAGTTGTGAAGCGACACAGGTTGTGGAAGAGCCGGGAGGATGGGCTGTGGCACTCCAGCAGTGCCATCTGAACGGTCGCTAGCTCCCTCGTCATTGCCCATAGAGCAAAGTAATCCCCCTATTTGTTTTCCCTTCTTGATGTCAGCTACCCCCCAATTAAAGGGGAAACAGCCAAGGTATATGTATGTATATATATATATATATATATATATATATATATATATATATATATATATATATATATATATATATATATATATATATATATATATATATATATATATATATATATATATATATATATATATATATAAGGAACTTAACAGTTATCCAGATGAACAATTGCTTTTAGACTTAAGTTTAGTTTGTTGTTATTGCTGTTGTTTTTCCCTAAGTTTCTTGGCTGGACAGCCCTGAGTACCTGAGGAAGGCCACTGCCAATACTGGGCTTTCTCACAAAACTCACAGGGAGTGTATGTTGTGTTGTTGGTGTATGTGGTTGTAAGCAGTTCAATTTTCTGTAATGTGTAAAGAAATGAATTTTGTGGTTAGTTTTGCCTTCAGCTGCTGAAGTTTTTGTATGGTAAAAGTTCCTTATTTATCTGTGGAAGTGAATATCATATTTTATGCTGATGCTCTCTGTTCATATAATAAATTCTCTTTAGGTGGCAGATATAGAGGAGGATGAAGAGTCTGCAATGATGGACGACAGACGATTGGTAAGTGATTTTAAATTTTTTTACTTGTTTCCACCATGCAGTGAATATTTGAGAGCAATACTGTATTTTATAGAATTTCATACTAGTAATCTTTGTCACAATTCTTTGTACCAATACGTGTACTGTGTTTCATAGTAATATGTAATACTATTAAGAGTCACAGCTTTTTCCTTTGTGCAGTATTGTGTTATGTATATATGCAGTGAGGATAGTGTATTGTAGAAAAAATTTATATTATTGCATGTAAATAGACTTACTGGAGGGCTTAATTCATGTGTGAAAAATTGTACTGATTGATGTTCCCTCTGGTATTATATGAGTGATAGTAGAAAGGTTTAACATTACTTGTTACTATGTGAAATATTTTGTGTTAGCTTTTAAGCATTTTGATGTAAATGGCTTGTGTAAATATTTTAACTCCAGCTTTTAGTTTTACAGAAATATTGCACACTTGCTGCTCTTTTGTTAAGATTATCATTTACCATGGGCTCACATTTTTCACGCTATTTCTTTTAAATTGATATATGTTACCTCTTCTAAAACTAATCAATGCATGTATGACAATTTCTTCACATGGGTGCCCATAATTTTTTACTGCCTTCTAATTTTTAAAAGAAGTTGCTTTGTACAATATAGTACTAAAAAGGTATTTTGATAACTTTAAATCTTATATTTTTTTGAAATGAAACCTGAACAGTTTAATAGAGAGCATACACAGGGTCCTTTACTTAAGATGATGAATTTACTTGTAAGTTAGGCGTTTGCTTTAAATTTATGTTGTTAATTTTTCAATTTTACGAAATACATGTATATAATATTTTGTGACTCATCTGCCTTGGCAACTCAAGAGTAGTTATATGTTTATATCAATTTCTGAATAGTGTTTGATTTGGTAACTCCATAGGATGTAAAGCATCAAACTTGATACCTAGGAACCAAAGTCCTCATTGATGTTTTTAATTCCTACAATGTCTGAATAAGTGCATGTGATTGAGGAATGACACAATGCTTAAGCACCTTTATTTCCAAAGGATAGGAATATCTTGAAAAGAATCCTCAAGATGACTCCAGGATAGTGAGACTGGTATTAAATCATGACCTCCCAGAATGGAGAACACCTCAGAAATAACCCATTTGTAAGCTTCCTGGGTCCTTTGGTGATGTTACTCCTTTATGATAAGTTAGATGTAAGTAACAGTGCAAAGAAGACTAGAGATGACGTTACAAACCAGTATAGCACACCCAACTGTATATTGCGATAGAGACCAGCACACCTGGAGGACTAACAAATTATAGCATAGCAAAGACTTCAAAACAAATATCGCTTGAACAAAAACAGTTGAAAGCATTGAAAGGAAACCACAAAAAGAAAAGACAGGACAAAAAAATTACCATAGAAATTATATACCAACCATAACAAGAAGCAGGGATGAATGATACAAAACAATAAAGTCATAAGAGTCTAAAGCTCTAACTTGGATCTCCCGAAAGGGAGGTTGCCTATGCACCATTAGATAAAAAATGCAAATGATCCAACAACAAGAATAGAAGGAAAAGTCTGATCCTCAAAAAGTCTTGGGAAATCCAGACCAAGTGTTGAGAATGTAAGATGAATAGTGATTTGGAAAGAATGAAAAGGATGAATGGTAAACGACCATTAAGAGTCAGGAAATCCACCCTTGCTTTGTGCTTAATGAAACTACACAAAAAGCTTAGCAGACATACACACTGCCAATAATTTTAACTGCAATGTTAGATAGAAGTGCAGTAATCAGCACCTCTCCTAAGTTAAGCAAGAGAAAGAAAAAGAGAGACAGTTTAGAAAATGGAAACAACAACATAGGAAAGATTGCAAATAACTACTACCATAGTGAAGAGAGAAGGGTCGGGTATAAACAAAGTAAGACAGAATACAATGCATACCCATGCTAACATGATAACACCTCTATAAAAATTGGCGAAGGGAGCACAGAAACCCCTAAAAGTGCGGGAAATAATCAAGTTAAATACTAACTGCTTGATCATAGAAAGAAATTGAAAGAGGCTAGGAGTAGATACATGGTGGGAGGAAATGGTGTTTCCAGCTTCTAGGTAATGCTTCCATCTTTCTACCTTTCCGAGAACTTGAAGTGGGATATTCATTGTGTCATTCCTTCACTAGGCACTAAATCTCTCTGCATTTGTGGGTCCTTTGGTAATATACGTTTTCCTTAGTATACCATTAAAACCTCTAGCCACATGCTTTAGACTGCATATTTTATTCTGGATGGAGATAGCAGTGCTAGTTGCTAGAGAGAAGCGGTTGCAAATGTACTGTTACTTCTGATGTATCTTATTTTATAAAGAAATCAAATAATGAATATTGTATTCATATTGAAGTAAAATAGTTTGAATAACATTTTCATCATAACAGTTTTGGCTCATTATATGCAATCGTATGTTGCTTACTGTCCATTGACTGATAAGCAAATATTTTCTGTATGCAAATTAAATTATGTTTTTTATGCATCCATGTGGCTTGTACATCTCTAATCCTAAGTCACTTGGGGATGTGAATTTGTTGCTGCTGACTTTCCATAAGCTGTTGGGATGAACAACATGGAGTCCTTAAGGAAGGCCACTGCCTATCCCACAATATTTCACAGAGCTCTCAGGGATTGTATGTTGCGTTTTTAGTTTGTGTGATTGTGTACATTGTAGTCTTGAGTAATGTGTTTGATTGTATGAGGTGATGTGTTATATCCTGGACAGGCATCAATGACAGAGTTGTCCAGCTTCTTTTATTAGCTCAGAAGGGCTGGGTGATCGCCCACATTGCAGCCACGCCTTTTGGACTCTGTCTTCTTGGCAAAGGGAGGATTTGGAAGGATGAATTGCAAGAGGTTGTGTGTTGTCATAGAGTAACTGGATGGTACAGCAAGTTTCCTAGCTGGGTGTGGATAGCTTTGAGGAGTCTGGCTTGGGGTGGATGAGGGGGAAGAGATGATAGTATGTAATATCTTGTGGTAGGTGTTGCTTTAATGTTCCTTGTATGTGTGGGTATTCTGCCATATAGTGTAGTGGGTGGGATTGGTTTGTGGAGGCTTCCAGCGAGTATTTGTGTGCCTTTCATGTTGGGATGGGTTTTGACTTTGAGGACTTTAGTTTCCTGGTGTAAGTGATCAGTAGGTGTAGTAGCTGTGCAGCTTGCGATCAATTTTAGGACTTTGTTTTTGTAAAGTCTGTAGGGTGTTGTGTGTTTTAGTAAGGGTTAAAGTCATGCAGGGTTTGCATCTCCATAACTGAGAATATATATTGTTTTTATACTGTTGTAGTGGTTTCTTGTTGTGTCCATATGCTGTAAGGGCATTAAGCCTTGGTGTCAGTTTGCTTATGATGTGATTGTGGCATGTTGTTTAAGTGACATTGTTGTATCGTATGTTTTACCTAGGATTTTAGGCGAATGCATGTTTGAGGGATTATATATATGTTGAGGTGTGGAATGTAACGGAGTTCTGCTGTCCATTGTTTATGGTGAGGTGTGGAATGTGACGGTGCTCTGCTATCCAATTTTAGAGAAGAGTAACTAAAGATTTGGCTGTGTTTGCTCTTTGATGTGTACTTGTGAGTATTCTGTCACCTGTATAGAAAACTATGTGTAATTGGGGTGATTATGGTGGGGTAGATATTGCATGTATAAGTTTAAGGGGGATGTGAAGTAGATGGTAATAATTTTCCTTATTTGGTAACATATGTCATCTGGGCAGAGTCAATGAATACACTATTAGATATGTTTGATCCACTATTAATATCTCCACAGGCTTTGGCTCTGAAAAGGGCATAAATGTTTGTCATGTATATTTTGGAAAAACTTATTTAAAAAATATAGCAATATCTTTGTGCAGTGCTCTATACGTGTACTGCTATCATTTGAGCTTTCCCTGCTCTTATTTTGGTCAGGATATGTTTAAAGTCGTATTGAGCTGTATTATTGTAGCATTTATTGTGACTGTTTCTTATATCTTAAGACATATGGAAAGCAACACTAACATTTAATAAAAACCAAGAAAGCCATTTTACTCTTAAGCATGAATTTGTTTTAACATTGTAAGTCAGTATATAGACCTTATATTACAATGCTGTAGTTTCACAAAATAACATATACACTTGGTGCAGATAGGGACTTTGATAATCGCTATTTCAGTTTATAAACATGTTGCATTATTGGCTTAACAAGGTTTCATTTATAAGTGTTATAATTGGGAAGGTAAAAAGGAAGCATTCTTATTCCATGTTGCTTTGCTGTATAATATACTGGGGGTCCTCAACGAATGTCAGAGTTCCGTTCCTGAAACGTGGCGTAACTCAAGGGGAACGTTCACAATATTTCAGCATTTGCCTCTATGGGCATCATATACAGTATATACCAAACTCTAAAACAGATGGTTTCCTGCAATACGCTATCTTCTTTTACAAGAATTTCCATCATGGTTTGTGATAGCATGATTTGGGCATACTAACAGTTTCTCTTCGTCCATGTTTATTTCAACAACATTTTAGCATTAGCCTCTATAAGCATCAAATACTGTACACTACAGTAAACAGACGGTTGGCTCGAACTGACTATCTTCTTTTACAAGAATTTCCATCACGGTTTGTGATAGCTTAGGTTGGCCATGCTATCAAGTTCACTTCATCTGTGTCCTCAAAGCTCTAAATATAGAAGTGCTTTGGAAATATAGATGAGCTTCACTGGGATACGCCATTGATGCTGCTCATCCAGCCAAAACACTAAGAACCTTTCCATTTTTGCCACAGTCAAACATCTTAAACCCAATGAATGAGCGTGAGAACTATATGGTGTATGAGCAGGCTCTGGGGGGCGCTTCTTCCTGAGCCATGCTCAACAAACTGTTCCACATGAAGATCGTATTTACAACTATGTTTTTGGTAATTTTGTAAATAACTTCAAACTAGGTCTTCTACATAAACAAATAAATAAATAAAATCACGTATATGCTTACTCAACAATACTGCGTAACAACGTATTCTTCCGGCACACTCAACAGACTGTTTAGCTCGCAAAGTTCATATTTACGACTCATACCGTGTAGGTCGAAAAAATTATTCATTAATAATTTATAGCTGCTTTGTAATGATGAAACATTGTAAACCGAGGACCCCCTTTATAGATATTTCTATCACTATGTTTATGTGACTGGATTACATGATGCAGTAGTTACTTTTATTACTGTGTGAATTACGCTACATTCGGTATTGAAATTGTCAATATCTAACATGTTTTAAGGATATAAGAAGTGAGGGATATTTGGTTTGTATTTGCATATTAGTGTGTACAGTATTTTGAATGATGTACTTTTTATTTAACAATGAATTTCCTTTTGTACTATTAGTTAGGGCAAGAGAGGGAGTTTTGGTTGAAACTCCACCCACTACCCTTGTAATTGGGTCTATATGTGTGTGTTGTTACGAAATCCATAGTCTTTGGCATTTACCATTTATACTGAATATAAATGTGTCATTTCTTTGTTATAGATTGGTTAAAGATATTACTAGAATACATTTCATAGTCTTCCTTATTTTCAATATGAAGTTTAGAATACAGTAACATATGCATATGGTAAACAAATTGTGTGTTTCTTGTTTATGTAGCATACAGATCCTTCGAGTTTGGATGAAATGTAGCCATTTAATCGGTATTGTAAATTTGGTTGTTACTTGTTTTTGTATATACAGATGCTCCTTTACTTACAAATATTCGTAGATATGAACAAAACCTTCGCATTTTCTACCCATGTATTTATGTATATATTCTGCACTGTACTGTATTTTTACATTATTATTACTATGTTAAAATTCATTATTACTGTCTACTTTATATTTTATGTAGCAGTTAAGTGTCTTTTCCCTAAGTACTGCATATGTATGTACTTTGCAGTACATTTTTATTACTTAAGCACAACTTATGAATAATTCTACTTACGAACGGACTTCTGGAATCTAACTCGTTCGTAAGTTGGGGAGTGTCTGTATTGTATTGTTTTGAATTGAATGAAGTATCATGTCTTATGTTGTTTTTATAAATTGTATAAAGTGCCTTTTTATCTTAATTATATTTGAAAAATTCAACTTATAGAGATGTAGTATTACTTTTGGATGTTCTATTTTGCTGTACAGTTAAGAAGAGAGTGTAATATGATATTGCTAAGGGTAGTTGTCTTTTATTTGGTTCTCAAATGCAATTGTTTGGAATGTATTGTTGTAGTGTTGTATACTTTGTCTGTTGTACATTGTATTCTAAATACTTAACTCTTGATAATATCCATTACTTTAATTTTATACCGACCTTTCAAAAAGTATTATATTTTGTAGAAATTTTGCTTTGAATTGTCATAAGCAAGAATTGTCATTGTATTTGCCTCGGTATTTTAAGTGTCAAGACATTATTCATCCATCCACGTCTTTAAGGAGTCTGTTTATATAACATCCTTTACATTTAAATTCACTGTATATATCCCATTGCATTTATGTTTTTCATTTCGTTAATGTTTATATTTTGGCCCGTGTTTCTATCACTGACTCCAAAGTTTTAGTTTTTTCATAACTTTTGTTAGCTTCCTGCAATCATATAAGCATGAATGTCAGGTACGTGGGTTCCTTTCCACTGTAAAAACAGAGGAGTTAAGAAGCTGTATTATACTTAAAATATTAATCTTTTATATTTGAATATAGGTAATAATGAATATCTCTTTATCGTCTTCTCCTCCTGATAACCTTATTGTCTTCAAAACTAACGAAATTTACCCTCTTAATTCTATCAACATATTAGTAATCCATATAGCCTCCAACTTGTTTTGGAGGAATCACATAATCCAAATTTGTAAATCTTCATCCAAAAAATTGGATGTTTTGCTTCGTTTCAATCATTACTTTCCCTCTTTACAGCTACAGTACTTAAAATTTATAAAGGTCTTATCCGTCCCTGCTTAGAATACTGCTCTCACATCTAGGGTGCTTCTTCTTATACTTATCTCTTTGATAGGGTTGAATTTAAGGTAGTCAGCCTCATTAATGATCCTTCTCTTACTTCTAATCTGGATTGTCTCTCTCTTCGCCATAAGGTATCTTCCCTTTCTCTTTTCTATTGCTACTACTTCCATCGCTACTCTGATGAGTTGGCGAGTTGCATCCCTCCCCCACTGCCGAGGCCGCGTAACACTCGCCAAGCGGCCTCATCTCACAGGTACTGTGTGGAGATTTGTAGCTCATGGATTGGTCGGTGCCACGACTGCTTCTTCCCATATACCTCCAGATTCTGGAACTCTCTTCCTACTTGTCTGTCCTAATTCTTATGACCTATCATCCTTCAAAAAGCAGATCTCTCGTCATCTCAGGGCCTAGTCCTCCATATCTCTGGGTCCTCTGTACTTTGACTGTTTTTTCTGTCTGTCGTTTTTCTTTGTATGTTATTACCTCATCTCTGCCTTGTCCTTAACCTTTTTCTTTTCCTTCATCTTGTTTCTCGTGCCTGGGCCTTTATTGATTGGGGCAGTTTTTGCCTGTCCCAGTGTCACACTCATAAAAAAATAGAAATTGCTATATATAAGATTTTATAACTTTGATGAAAAGGTTTATGGCGGAGATTATTTTATATTTGAAAGTACAATAGTAAGTTACTGATTATTATTTAAACTCCAGCCTATTTTAGAAAATAGGAAGTGCAGAGTGAGATACAAAACAAGAGTGTGTTTTAACAACAGAGTACTGTATATTTTCAGCAAATTCATTATGAGATTAAACCAAATTTTACCATTTAGAAGGTCATACATGCATGTAGGAGTGTTTCCTGTTTAGTGACACTGTTAATATAGCAGACTTGAGTACAAAATTATATATATGATTTATATAAATAAGTAATGTCTTCGGAAGTTCGGTGCCAATCATGCAGTAAAGATGAATAAATAGTTTTTGCATGCAGAATTTATTTTTGAAACGCATTACATATGATAGATGTAGTATGACTAGCATTATGTGCTGAAGCTTTACCTTTATAATGAATATTTTTGAGGGCAATATAAAAGTCATGTGGTACTTCTTGAGCACTGGTACTCCAGTCACTAAAGTCCATTATTGCATTTTTTAATTACAGTATATGTAGGGGTAGGTTTGTTAATCATTTATGACATAACCACTTAAACTTTGAAAATGATAGAAATAGAAAAATATGAAGAAAATTTTCTGAATGTAGTGTATAACTCCTAAATTTTATCATGTAATAAGTATTTCTGCCTTTGTTAGTGTCCAGAGTCAAGAATTATAAAAACCTCATTTCAGTCTTCATAGATTACAACAGAGGTGTTTTATTAGGAATCAGAAATTAAAATTTTTGCCATATTAGAAGTTACTCGATCATTTCAACAAAATGTTAAATTAAAATTAATTTATCCCCTGAATGGTTTCTGAATGATGCTGTTATTTTCTGCCACTATCACTTAATTAGTTTAAAAATGCCATTATTATTTACCTACTCATTTTGTATTATATGATTGGTATCTGGGATGAAATTACTTCGTATTTGCTTCCTCTGTATTAGTATTCCTTGAATAGTTTTGGGATATCACTAATTTACCTGTCTGCCACTTTATCCTGTAATTGGTTTTGAAATGACATTTCTTTACTTTCCACTGTGTTCCTTGATTGGTTTTGTATTCCTTGATCCCTCAGTATATATCAGTAAAAAGAATTATGTTCATCTTTTTATTGAAGTGAAGGGATGCTATGTAAAAATATGCCGTATTTTTATAGTGTATTAACAGTGTTGCCTAATATAATTATAAGAAATCCGGAGACATATCCTTAGCCATCAAAACTTGATACTAAGAAAGTAACAGTAGTTATATACTTGGTAATAACGACATAGAAGGCAGTGGCTTTTTTGAGTTGCATATGAATATGGTAATTTTACAGAGTAGAGAGAGAACTGGCGACACTGTGGAACCCATCTTTTCAATGGATCAAGTGACATCATGTGTGGCTTTGGAAAATGATAACAGTTGTCAGCTTCTTCATATGATAAGGTGGCATTACTTACCTGTAGCTGTGGAAAAACCTCAAGATGGACAGGTGTTGGCTTCATTTGACATTATGTCTCCTCAGTTTTAATTTTGTATTGTTATTGCCAAAGTCTGGCAAATATATGTTCTTCAATTATTGGGATTTGGTTATATAGTGTTACTTATTAAATATAAGCAATAGATAAGAATGATATAGCATTAGAAATTTCAATTGAAATAAATGTTCATATTATATATATCCAAGTTCGGCCCTACCTTTTGAAATGTTACACATTCTCAATTTGGACTTTTTAATATAATAAAGATAGAGATCTGAAGCATACTTAGTTAGCGTATTTTATATTGAATATTTAATATATTTGCATTGAATAGTTCATTCCAGCTCTGTTTTTCTAAGTGGCTCATGCAAACTCGTTTTTAGCTAAATGTGCACAAGCTGGGAGTAAAGTAGACATTTAGATTTACTTCACTCATTTCATGTAAATAGTAGTACGATCACAATACTTAGTGATGGATGTTCAAGTCCATGTAAGTTAGGGGGCCAGAGGTTTCTTTCCCTATTTGAGTCAGGATTAAAGCAATTTTTCATGTGCTACCTAGAATAGAGCTTTGTTGTGGCTGTACACAGAGTCTGATGAACCGCTTTAATACTTAATTTACTTTATTCTGGTCAGCTAATGTAACTGTAATGTTTATAAATCCAATATCTTGATCGTCATTAATATTCAAATAAATATTTTCAAGTGGGTATAGAATTGTTTTACTGATATACAGAATTTGCCTATTAATTGCAACACTTTTTATCTTGTCTCTTATTTTTTTGCAGAGTGAACCAAGATATGAACCGCTCAAAATTAATGAGCAAGAAAAAAGCTCTGATGGGGATTCAGACGATTCTTCTGTAAAATCCGTCCGATTCAGCAAATTAACTGAGGTAAGAGAGTCACATTAAAATCCTTAAAAGGCAGATATTTGTTCTGTAAATAGATCATGTTGTATGTAAGAACTTAGTCATTTTGTCGTGGTAACAACTTCATCTTCGTTGTGTGAAATTCATCAAGTTAATATTTTTTTCTTCCAAGGTTCGTCAGTTGTCTGAGACTGAAGCTATTGATGCTATGATGTCTCGGTTGTCATTTTCTGCATCAGTACGTGCTGAGCAACTCGCGCTGCAGGCAGCCAATAAGCTCTCTATAAAAGAAGTAATGAAAATATCCAGTATATTTTGTTTATTGGTAAGTACATTTTAATTGTGAATGTTAGGTATTGCTTCTCACTTTAACATCAATTGAGACATGTTTGCAAATACAGTAATGACACTGATGTGTCTCATCCTATAAGTAACACACACAGTTGTGTCAGCATATCATTTCTTCCATTGCTCTTTTATTTCTTAAAGTATTTATTACCATCATCCATTCTCTGAGATTTTACTTGTGGGGCTATTTGGTTTTGTATTCTTAAGATATCTAGTCTTACTGAGTTGAGCCGTTTTGCTGTTACGTCAGAGGCCAATAAGTAATTATTAAAATATTAATAAATGAATATTTCAGCCTACCTGGCTTGTGCGATAAATTTAAACTTCTTGCGCTGAACAGTTTGTAAGCCTGGCAGACGAATACACATGTAGCAGTACTGTTTTATTCATATATATCAAGTTAATGACTTTATTATTTATTTGGTTATTTGAAGGAATTAGATTTAATTTACTTACGAAATTACAAATTGCGATATTTTTGCGAAAAAGTTTGTTGGGGTTGGCGAAAGAATAGTCACATGGCCTTGTTGTATACATATATACAGTACTATCAAGTTAATGGTTTTATTTATTTATTTGTTTATGTGTTTGGATATTTGAAGGAATTAGCTATATTTAATTTCTTTACAAAATTACCAAATACATAGTCATAGATTCGATCTTTATGCGAAAAAGTTTGTTGAGGTTGGCGAAAGAATAGTCACACGGCATTGTTGTATCCGTATGTACTATATCAAGTTAATGGTTTTGATTATTTATTTGCTCATGCATTTGGTTACCTGAATGAATTAAACTTAATTTATGTACATAATTACCAAATACATAGCCATAAATACAATCTTTATGCGAAAAAGTTTGTTGAGGTTGGCGAAAGAATATGCACACGGCATTGTTGTTTGCGTGTATATCAAGTTACTAGTTTTATTTATATATTTATTTATGTATTTTTTTTTTTTAAGAAATTAAATTTAATTTATTTACAAAATTACCAAATACAAATTTTGGAGAAAGAGAAAAATCAAAAGGACAACACAATAAGAAAGCATTTTAAGAGAAGCTCTGTTGTAAAGGCATTGTTTCTCATACTCTCGTCACTGCCATATTGTTTATCGTGCTCATTCGCTGTGATTATATACTTTCAACATGATTAGTAATAAGATAGTCCTGTGGCTGGATGACTAGCATCAGTGGTGCATCCCAATGTGCCTCCTGTTGATTCAGGAGAAAGCAAATAGATTGTTTAATGCCGTGAAAATGGAAAAGGGGGGAAGAAGAAGCATCGCCCACTTGTTCTTGTGTTCATTCACTGGTGTTAAGCTGTTCGACCCTAGTTGGATATGTTGCCTGAAGTTATCCAGTTATCCAGATGCAAGCCTACTGCAGTAGTAATGGTAAGCAATACTACATAGTGTAGTTTTACTATTTTTATGTCTTAGATTAAGAACTTAGATTATTTTTCCATGTTTTAGAGTACTTATTTTTAGCATTGATGGGGGACCTATGTTTGAATTTAGGTATTTTCCGACCTACATCGAAATGTGGTTTTTAAGTCAGCTGTCAGGAACGGAACCCTGACATAAAATCTGGACCCCCTGTTTAATGAATTATGACTTATTAGCAGGATATACAACATCATAGATTGTCTGTTAAAAAGTTTAAGGATTACAAGTAGAATTATGTTTTCTCTATTTTCATGGTGTTTTAAGAGTTCTGAATGTATAGGTTCCCTGTGATGGTAGGTGTTTTTCAAATTGTGGCATAGTTGTCGTGGATTTCTAAGTATATATCTAATAATGTAGTTTTTAGTCTCTATACTTCAATCATTAATTTTGTTTGACTACCTCACGCCAGTTTTATTAATGTTCTCTGATACAGAGCGTGTCTGAGCCTTAGCTCATATTGTATTATGTACTTAACTGTCCCTTATTGTATGCCCTACTTTCCCTAGGAATCTTCTAAAAATGATGTCCATGGTGGGCAAAGAAATAATTCCTCTTTTATATTTTTTGTTTGTCTCAATGATTTAAAAAGGATATGGGAGGAGGAGTTGTCAGTACTTTCTAAAATTCTCTGTGTCTTGATTTCAGTATTAATCTTTAGGAAATGTATAGTAAGTACTGAATAAATGTTTAATTTTTATTTCAGTGGTTTTTAGGTAATTATGGTTACCAAATAGCACTAAGTGACACAGAGGCTGGTATTGTTAACATCGTTTCTTCAACATCTGGACTGTTTACACTCATCCTTGCTGCAATATTTCCTTCATCTCTCACAGACAAATTCACGATCTCTAAGTTAGCCTCGGTATTATTAATGGTAGCTGGAGTTGTAAGTACTTTGAATGTGGCAGTTTTAATGTTCTTTTTTGTTTTAATGAGAAACTTATATTACAGTGACGTCTTCCAAGTGATATCAATTATGATATCAGTTTTGTGTCTGGGAGTGGAAGAAAAAATAGCATATTCACTGTGTGTGCTGCTTGATGTGAGGTTACTAATTAGGATAGGGAAGCAAACTTGCAGGCCTACTCTTCCCTATTATGATTTTTTTATGAGAAGACTGGAAGTAGGATGAAGTCTGTCAATCCCTCCGGCTCATATTTGCTTGACCTTGTTTTGTAGCTTTGGTTTATTAAGATGATATGTAAGATTTGGAAAATGTTTGAGAATTGCTAACTAGATGTGTAAGTAGCAAGTGAAACCTAGGAAGAGAGAGAAGAAATTATCTCAGAAGTGAAAGGCAGGACCTAAGGAGGTAACAAGATAATGCAAGATTATATGGATATATAATTTTTGCTGAATTAGAATATTTGGAAGTGTGTGAATATATTGAAGAAATCCCTTCAAAAATTATATCTGAAAAGCTTTATAATTGGTGCTTATTATAAACTCGTATCTATGCAATGCAGGATGTAGTGATAAGTAGAAATGTTTTTGTGAACAAATGCTTTGTTTGTCTTGGTGAAAAAGAAAACCATTTATTGGAAATTCAAATGCAAGGGTAGATGAACTTTATATTAAGGTTGTAACTGGAAATCGTTTAGTACCACAAAAAATGAGAATGGGCTTTTAGTATTATACTTTTGTGCAGAGTGACTTCAGAAGTTATTATATTATTGTGCAGCAACTGTATTGGCAAAGTCAAATAAATGTTTTTATATAAAGTTCTTATCCATAATTATTTTACTGCTTGTAAGTTGAAGGGAAAAATAGCAATGAAGGAGAGATTGCTTGATGTATTATGAGGTGGTGCTCTGAGATTTTCTGGCAATATCTGTGGATGAGAGCAATAATAATAGTTTGGAGGGTAGGAAAGAGAATATGGGAGGTATAAGTATAAATCTTTGAAAATTAAGTAAATTAATTGAGCAAAAGATATTGAGAGAGTGAGAGCTGAGGTGATGTCAAGGCATGGATTGAGTGTAATATTGGGGGAGGGGAACCTTACAGAAAGTTAGAGACATTCTTGGTTGTGTGCATAATTGAATTTCATTAAAGAGAAGATGAAATACCCATATTTAAATGTTTGTTAAAATTAAGTGAACTGTGAGTATGTAATGAAGAGATATAAATGCCAGGCACTTAGTGTTTGGCCAAGTATATTCCTTTCATTGTAGGTGAAGTGCCTCTCCAGTATTTTATAACAAACATCTATATCTGCACTAAGGGATAGCATTAAAATAGCTTTACTGTTAAGACTTGGTATCTTATACATTAGGCACTTAGGTCATTTCCTTAATAATTTATATTTTTGCTGTATTGCATGTAAATGATATAAAAAGTCCTTAAAATACTACGTTACCAAATCTTTTGTTCTTTTTCCCCTTTTAAGAAATTGAAAGAGGGTTTTTCATTTTATTTTACCTCTACTTTAGTTACTTTAAAAAGTTTTGCAAACCAGCTGCACATATAAAAAAGTACTCTATTCCTCTTCTTGACTTACCAATATAACTTAATTATCTTTCAAGGTTTTAGTAAGTTTGGAAGATAAGAAATTGGCAGGTGGCAAATTGCCATTAGGAGTCGTATGGTCCTTGGTTGGAGCTGTCGTCTATGCTTGTTATATGGTGTTCCTCAGGCGTAAGGTTCCTACCGAAGACAGGATGGACTTTACAATGTTTTTTGGTAAGTAATGTATCCACTTTGATCAAAATCTTATTGAACTGGACTTATTAGTCAACACAATACAGGTGCAGCAGTATGATTGTGAGGTATATATTACATCTCATAAGTCTTGTTTGTATAATTTAAATGAATGTGATTCATATCTATTCAGATTATACATTTCATATATTGATTATTAGTGCATTATGTAGGTACTGGAAAGAAATCAAGACATAGAATGATTTGAAGAATAGTCAATGCTGTAGCCTATGCCTGTCAATATTTTTTTTTATATTTAAAATTTAATCGACAATTCTACTTTAATGCATGCGATTTTATCAGGTTTTGTTGGACTGTTTAATACTATCATCCTCTGGCCTGGTTTCCCATTACTTGATGTGTTGGGATGGGAGACATTCCAACTACCAAATAAAGAGCAGCTACTCTATATGTCTGTGAATGGTTTAATTGGCACTGTCCTCTCTGAGTTACTGTGGCTGTGGTAAGTGGTTTTCAAGATTTAATTTTGACTTACTGATATTACTTTTACCTATTCAGTTGTTTTCCTAACATCACTCTGATATTTAGAAGAAGGTATGTATCATATTATTTTAGTTCTAACTCTTTTTTACAAACATAGAGTGCATTACAATAAATGGTTTTACTTCATTATTTTTTTTTAATATTATAGGTGTGGGACATACATTCATCCTCTTATTGAAGCCAAAGCTTAGGTAACTACTGTTTCATCTTTGACTTCATTTACGTAATGGTATTAAATATTGAACCTGCGAAGTTTATAGGGACTACCACAAGAGGGAAAATACTGCCTTCTCGGTATTACCCCCATATTTTTCTGACCAAGAGTTGCCTTATGAATCTCCTGGGCTGTTGCACTTTAGTGCTTTTGGATGGGAACCAGGATTTATGTACAATGACCTACCTAAGGGATGTGTTGCATATTTGTTGGTTGATCATTAGTATATGCACACATATGCTGAACTATTCAATAATATCATTTTGGTAGGCACCACTATGTAATATTATACAGTTAACTTTCTGTGTAGTTGAAATGCAATATCCCAATAAGCTAACAGGTGGCTAAAACAATTGCATAAGACTTTAGGTAACATAGGTTCAGTATACACTACCCATCATCATTATTCGGCCAGTTCTTTTGTAGAAGAAAATTCCTCCTCACTTCCCCGTCCCTTTTGGTTGTAGATTCATGCAACTTGAAGGGAATACAAGTGTGGAGTTCCTTCTGCCACACCACCTGGGATGATAATGAAGTATAGAAATGCAATCATCATCTTATAACTGTTCAACTTTACATCCGTGAATGTGTACTAAATTTCTGGCCATGATTGTACTGCATTTGCAGCAAGAGTGTTGCCTAGCTGGGCATATGACAATTTCCCACTTCGAGCAGTGCTTGCATCAATGTGAATAGCTCATACTTTCATATTGTCAGTCTTTAGTAGCAATCATAGTATATTTGTATCCATTTGTATCTTGGCTGCTTAACTCTTACAAGATAGGCTTAAATACGTCAGAATGCATCGTCAGGACAGGTAATGGACATTTTCATGTTTCTAAGATACAATTATTTTGCAATAAGAGGCACTGAACGAGAAAGAGAAGAAAAGAAAGCATTGCATCTATAGTTCTGAGATTTCCGAATTTCTGAAAATGTTACATTGAATTTATTTGTTTCTTTAGGAATAAACTTTATAGCCAAAAGAAAAAGAAAACAAGAGAGAATTGCATCAATAGTTCGGAAATTTCAGTTTCTGATAAAATACGTAGAATGTGTTAGTTACTTCACATATAAAATCACCAAAGGAGAGAGAGAATTGCATCTATAGTTCTGAGATTTATAGGTTTCTAAAATTGTTTCTTCAGATATAAACTTCATTACCAAAGGCGAAAGAAAACAAGAAGAAAATTACACTGAAAATCAGTAACTTGTAATCTTGCAAAAACTGAGCTTCGTGTTTGGAAGTGAGAGCAATGAGATGATGTGATTATGTCTGTAACATACTAACCCTCTGCATGTTAATTAGACACTGAAGCCCTTTCACATACAGTACTTTTATATATAAAGAGAAATAGAAGCCATAACCCACCATATTAGTATAGAATGCCATGGCAAATTGAATTGTGCCTCTTTGATTTAAAACAAGCCCTTGTAATTACAAAACAGCAATTGATGTTACCTGTCACTGGCTTATGGGCATATCATATGATGTGACACATGCTTTGAGGGTTAAAGATTAATTATATATATATATATATATATATATATATATATATATATATATATATATATATATATATATATATATATATTATATATATATATATATATATATATATATATATATATATATATATATATACAGTGCTCCCTCGTTTATCACGGGGGTTCGGTTCCGGGACCTGCTGCGAAAGGTGAAAATCTGTGAAGTTGGAGCACTGTATTTATTATAGGTATTTTGCATTTATTTTTAACTTTACTGTATAAACCCTCCCTGCACTGTTAACAAACCACCCTTTACTTTATTAATTACAGCGTGCAAGCATAAATTTATATGAACGTGATAGGTAAGCTTACCGTGAATGACGTGTACTGTACATACTCCACAGCCAATTACAGCTTTATGGCTGCTTTTTGCGAGCAAAGAACATGGTAATGGGGAGTTGCTGTTACTGTATCTCTTTTGTGCGAAGATGGTCTTGTAAGGAGTCATGGCATCATGGATAATATTGCAGAAGTGAGCCGAACGAACCATGTCATCGTCATGCTCCTGCGACAGTTGTTGGAGTTCTTTGGCCATGTTATACATGGCTGCCAGCCGTTCGAGTGTAAGGCCAGGTTCTTCGACTTCATCGTGCAATTCCGGTTGTTGTTCTTCTTCTTCTTTGCTCGCTGATTTTGTCATTTCCTCCAAGTCTTCATCAGTCAACGGCTGCGAGTGGCAGTCGATCAGTTCATTGACGTCTTCATGAGTCATATCTTTAAAGCCTTCTCCTTCTAGCAATGCAGCCAACTTCACAGCTTTCGCAACAATTTCTTCCAGCTGGCACTGATTTTGGCTGGCTTCATCTCTTTGATTGCATTCTTAATATTTTGAAGGCATGTAGCGATCGTGTAGTTACGCCAGTATGCCTTCAGTGCAAATTCTTTTTCTGTATCCATGGAGTCAACCAGGTTCGCCAGGGCATTTTGTGTGTAGAGGGCCTTGAACTCACGAATAATGCCTTGATCCATAGGCTGAATCAGTGATGTCGTATTCGGTGGCAGGAACTCTACTTGAACACCGTCATATTGGAGATCAGTTGCGTGGCCACCAGCATTATCTATCAAAAGAAGGACTTTAAATTCAAGGCCCTTCTCCGCAAGATAAACTCGGACTTGAGGGATAAAGCATTGGTAAAACCAGTCCGATGTGAGGCTTTTCGTGATCCAGGCCTTAGGGTTATGCATCCAATACACTGGCAGCAGATTCTTTCTTCAAAGCCCTTGTAGATAAGCCCAGGCTTTAACATAAAGCTCGCAGCATTCCTGCACATGACGAGGGTAATGCGGTCTTTGTGCTCTTTAAATCCCGGGGCTTTAGCTTCTTCCTTGAAAAGAAAACTGAGAGATGGCATTCTCTTCCAAAATAAGCCAGTCTCATCCATGTTAAACACTTGCTCAGGAGCATGATCACCTTCCTCGATAATTTTCTTGAAGTCATTGTTTACATAATCGTCAGCTGCAACTGTATCTGCAGAGGCAGCTTTGCCATGCACCGAAATGCTCTTTAGGCCAAAGCGTTTTTGAAATTTGGCGCACCATCCCTTGCTTGCAGCGAACGATTGTTTCCTCGCTGGAGGGTCCTGGTTGTGGGTCATCCATTTCTTCTTATTTCTCCTCCTCCTCACGGTCGCCACTGTCGTCGTTGGGTTCGTTTGTAGCGAATGTCACGTACAACTTCTTTGCCTTTGTTTGTATGATACTCATGTCTAAGCTGATGTTCTTCTTCCTGCAATCAGCAATCCACAGGGCCAAAGCAGATTCCAGCGGCACTATTATCTTATTGTGGGGTGTTAGGACCCTCTTTGCTGTTTTGTTAAAAGAAATAGTCGCTGTCTTCCTAATATTCGCCTCATCCTTCTTGATGTATTGAACAGTATATTCGTTGATGCCAAAATGGCGGCCGACATCCGAGGACCTTCTTCCTCCCTTCAGCATATCTAGCAGCTTTACCTTATCTGCTATGGTCAACATCTTCCTTTGCCACTTAGGCTCACTACCAGAAGCCTTAGAAGATGAAGGACACTTGGACGGCATTGCAGGGGTTGAAATACAAAAGTTTCACAAAATCACAAGCACAATGTATTAAGAAGCACAACACGAACGGCACACACATGAGTATACTGAACGGGTGAGGCGAGACAATTGGAAGATCCTGGGAGAATGAAGCTTCAATCAAAAAGCCAGTCAGAGCCCATGATATTGAACATACAGAAAAACAATTTTGTGATTCGTCGTCTCCCACCCATCAGCCAATAGCATCCCGTGTACTAACTCATGTAGGTACAACCCTTTGCGTTTTACAAGACGCCGATACTGGTATCATATTTTGTATGGTGCAGAGTTACATGTTTAAATTTATGTTTTTTACTATTTTTTACTGTTTTATTATTCTTAGGCTGGGAAACACTTTTTTTTTTTATCAATAAAATAATGAAAATACTTTTTTTTTTTAATAAAATAATGAAAATACTGGAAATTTTAATATTTCCACATATCGTGGATTCTCGCATATACCTAGAAAAAAAAAAGCTCGCCAAAAAAACCGCGATGCACTGAATTTACAGTAGGTGAATCGCAATACTGTATAGCAAGAGATTACTGTATATATATATATATATATATATATATATATATATATATATATATATATATATATATATATATATATATATATATATATTTATATATATACACCTTGTTCCTTTTATATGTGAAATTGCAATTACGCCCCCCAAAAATAATAGTAAAAAAATTCGGAATTCGCGAATAACGCCCAATTTTTTTTTTTTTTTTTTTTTTTTTTTTTTTCACAACAGGATGTACCAAAAATGATAAAATAAAACAGCCCTTATCAGGCTGTAAAGAGAAACAGATGGAGAGTGTAATGACCTATCAGATGTGAAGGGATTATAAAAGATGTGTAATGAATATCCAGCTCTCTGCTGGGTTTTAATATACCTCTGCATTACTCTCATGATGTCTATTCCAAAAATTCTCCTTAGATCTTATTATTATTATTATTATTATTATTACTATTATTTTTAACAATAATTTTCCTTTGATGATGATTGTGGAGATTATTATTATTATTATTATTATTATTATTAATATCATTATTATTACGAATTTGTAATTAAACCATTATTTTTGCAATAAATAATGTAGTTTTGGTTGAATGAACAAGAGTTAATTAAAGATACTCTCTCTCTCTCTCTCTCTCTCTCTCTCTCTCTCTCTCTCTCTCTCTCTCTCTCTCTCTCTCTCTCTCTCTCTCTCTCTCTCTCTCTCTCTCTCTCTCTCTCTCTCTCTCTCTCTCTCTCTCTCTCTCTCTCTCTCTCTCTCTCTCTCTCTCTCTCTCTCTCTCTCTCTCTCTCTCTCTCTCTCTCTCTCTCTCTCTCTCCTCTCTCTCTCTCTCGTTTCATTTCACTTACATTATATAGAATATATTTATATTAAAAGGAGAATAGTCTTACAAACAACGCATGCATCAGTTACTTTACAAGCTGATGAGTCGTTTGGGGCAGCAAATGATAAATATAATAATGCACTTTTAATGAAAACGTTAATGAGTTAAAAGACCGTTAAATTAATTTCCTTTCCACGAATCCTTTGTAATGTCTCTCTTAAACAGGAATTAGGTAGAAATTTTTCATCTTATTATGTAAATACAATTATTGCTTTAGTCTTAATCACGTTCATTACAGTGCTCATTTTAAAGGTAGTAAACCTAAGTTTTAATTCGTTTTTTGTAAAGAAACATGAGAGAGAGAGAGTAATTGGATACATTTTATTAACAAATTTGTCATTCAGAAACCAGATACAAATTTGAAAATGGAAGGAGGATGCAAAACGCGTGTTCTGAAAATATTAAGAACATAAGAATAGGGGACACTGCAACATGCTTACTGGCACACACGAGGCAGTTCCATTTTTGAATGATATTTTCAGCATGTCTAACCTATTCTATTCTACTCTACTTATTTATTCTATTTTTCTTTTTATGAGTTTTCTAATAAACACTAATCTATTCATACACACCCTACCTCTGTCATATGTCTATCTAATCTACATTTGAAGGTGTCTAAGGTATTGGCATTTATTATCCTACTAGGAATACTCTACGGTATTACCAAGGCAATTTTCACCTACTTACCTTCTGAACCTAAATTTATCAAGAT
This sequence comes from Halocaridina rubra, assembly GCA_037179515.1. NCBI lineage: Eukaryota > Metazoa > Arthropoda > Malacostraca > Decapoda > Atyidae > Halocaridina > Halocaridina rubra. The sequence goes on from JAXCGZ010011351.1 coordinate 100,345, forward strand.
TAAATCCATTACCCATTACGAGTTCTGGTTTGATCATGAATTTTTAAAACTTTATTAATATCACCCTTGTTAATCCCTTTAAACCATTTATACACCTCAATCATATCCCCCCTAACTCTGTGCCTCTCTAGAGAATGTAGATTAAGTTTTTTTTAATTTGTAATATGGTATATTTAGGCATTGCATAATTATTTTTTTTTTCGTTTTTTAGTCTTGCATTGGTTATTTATAATTCTTATTTTATCTTTATATACATTTGCAGATAGAGGCTAGTTCTCCTGCATCCTCCTCCTCTTCTACCACATAAGTTACTTGCTCACTGCCACCATGCATGTCCCAGTGTACTGTATAACTGTTGCCCACTGCCTAATAGAGTAAAGTATAGTAATGTATGTTAATTTGTAGCTGTAAAGTGAATATGAATATCTTTTGTATACTCTTAAAAATAGATACAGGGCTTTCTGCTTTGCTATGTAGTAATAAAATATTTTTTTTACTTATCTTATATCTTTGGCATGGTGTGTCTATGTAAGGTTTGGAACGTATCTATGCCCTTTATCATAGTTTCCTCTGGAAAATAACTCGTTTTTTCACGCGATTTTCCATTTACACGACACTTCAGAGAACCTATCTAGGCGTTATTTTGAGAACAAGGTGTGTATATATATATATATATATATATATATATATATATATATATATATATATATATATATATATATATATATATATATATATATATATATATATATATATATATATATATATATATATATATATATATATATATATATATATATATATATATATATATATATATATATATATATATATATATATATATATATATATATATATATATATATATATATATATATATATATATATATATATATATATATATATATATATATATATATATATATATATATATATATATATATATATATATATATATATATATATATATATACACCCAGTTCTTAGAATAACACGAAGATAGGTTCTCAGAAGTGACATGTAATGTAAAAATCACGTAATGTAACGAGTCATTTTCCATAAGAAACAATGATAATGGGCATAGATACGTTTCACAACCGCACATAGACACACTATGCCAAAGATAGAAGATAAGTAAAACATATTTTACAAAGCAGCAAGACCTGTAGCTATTTTTATTGAAAAGATATTCAGATTTACTCTACAGAAAGCAAATTAACATACTCTATTATGCGGTGGGCAACAGGAATACACTGGGACGTGCATGGTGGCAGTGAGCAAGTAACTTAAGTGGTAGAAGAGGAGAAGGGTACGGGAGAACGAACCTCTATCTGCAAACGTTTTGCTACCTCCGTATCAGCTGATGCGCTCTCGCATACTATTTCCCTGACGATATTATATGGCAAGTTTGTTTGCTGTTTGTTCTTGATGCTCATCCACATACATAGCATTCTCTCCATTCTCTCCATAATATCCTATTGAGAATATGAAGACTTAAGCGAAGTTAAACTAACGCCAGCTTTTGCACTTTTCTTTATTCTTTCTGCATTTTCACGGATAGTGTGCAACGTACATTCACTGTGTTGCATCGACAGGTTTATAGCTGCCATACTCTCATCACGCTCATGACGGGCCAATAATTGAAGTTTTACTTCAAGATTTATTGCCCTTCTCACTCTTTTGGGAGTAGAAGCACTTCCACAGTCATTTCCTGGGCGTTTACTGGCCATGATAGTACAGTATATAATCTGTAAAATAAAAAGCAGTGGAAATACAAACCTTAACACAAACACAGTTAGAACAAGTGATATATCCACACAGTATGCTGGGTAAAGAGACACTGAAGCACATGGCGGAAAAGTGCCTCCGAGGCGGTCGATTATTTTCTAAAATGAAATTTTTTTTCTAATTTTTGGCATGGGCGTTATTCGTGTATATCGCACTTTTTTACTATTATTTTTTTGGGTCATCATTCCAATTTCGCGTATTTTAATCACGCGTAAAAAGCAAACTGAGTATATATATATATATATATATATATATATATATATATATATATATATATATATATATATATATATATATATATATATATATATATATATATTTATATATATATATATATATATATAATAATAGTATAAAAAAAAATTATGCTGACAATAAGAAGAGGAAGAAAGGATGCAGAATGAAGATAAACAACCAATTGAAATTTACAAGGAGAAAAGAAACAGTTCTAGACAACCTCGGCATGACTGTGAAAAAACAAAATCTCCGTTTATCCTAAATGCTGCCTCTGATAATAAAACCAATGATGTGTTCAAGTTTTTAATTTTTTATTCTGTGTTGAATTAAGAAATGGTTATAATTAGACTATAACTATAATGAAGTTAAAAAATGGTGCTATAAAGGCTAAAAAACTCCAAAAGCGCCTTCATATGGTAATACTGTATACAGTATAGTGTATAATACTTTTGGCCACAGCCAATTTAGCTTATGACTGGTCTGTCGGAACCAGTTGAGGTCATAAGTTGGTAATTATCTGTAGTTATATCATGAACAGATCTGGAATGTTGGCAATATAGTACATTTACTTTGAAAGCAATTTTTGTTGCTTGTGTATTGTCTACCTGTAGGGCATATATAATTTTAGTGACTCTAGGGTTATTATGTCTATTTATTCTGTAGTGATAGGTAGTTAAAAAATTTGGAATATGTGATCTCTTCTGCATCAGTGAGAAAAACTAAATGTATCTTCTTTTTTTTTATCTGATGTATTACAAGTATACTGAGTTTCATCATATGTTTTGAATTACTTGAAGGGTGTTTTTCATAATGATATGTATTTCTATCAAGGTGTATTTTTTCAATTCTACCTTTTTTTCTATTTTTGTATATCTGAAGAGGCACTAATATCCTATTACAATAGTCTTTTATAATATTCTGAGTTTTCTTTTTAATTCCCTAACCCATTTTACTAATTGTTGTTTTAGATTCTTAGTCAGCTATTCCTGTGAAAGATCTCTTATATTGACTCTTTATGCATTTACTGTGTTTACATTAGTGCAACATATTAGATATTGCTATAAGCATTATAATAGTATTCATGGAATTAAAAACCATTATGACACCATGCCTCAGAGGCAGATTGCAATTATGGTTTGCTTTTTTTCTAGATTTTAAGGCTCTCAGTATCAAAATGCAAAAATTTCAATAGTTTTTAGTATAATTGGGTTTACATGAAGTTCATTGTCTATGTGATTTGCAGGGGATGCTTTCTTACATCGTCACTCATGGCCACACTATCTCTGAGTTTGACGATTCCATTAACCATGATGGTGGACATACTCCTCAAAAATATTAAGTATTCTTACGTGTTTTATGTCGGTGCTGTTCCTATGATGCTCTCATTTGTCATTGTAACACTTCTTACTCACTATGAGGAATGGGATCCTCTGATGGATTGTATGAAGTACCTTCACAGAAAATGTTGCAGACGATCTGTAGCTTACAGGTTAGTGATTAACTGTGTGTTTTATATTTCAAGATGTAAGCATGTTAGATTTTTAGTTGAATATATCTTCTACTATTTTTTCAAAAGAGATATCTTATTCCAGTTAGACAGTAGAGTGACTACAAATGTACTACGGAATCAAGGTAGTAAGTTTTCAAAATTCCATACCCTTCCGTGCCTCATCTGCCATATGTTTCATGACGAAAGTATACAATGAAGGAAGGATTGTAAACTCTTACCCATTCTCCTATGACTTTTAGTTTCCTCTTATGACACTTAGGGAACTTTAGTGTGAAATTTTTTCTCTCTCACCACCAAGGCTTGATATAATGCCCCATAGCCAATGTCCTTCAGCTTTATCTCATCTCAGGCTACCATTGCTTTTCTGAATCTTCTTTATTTCCAACCCCAAGAAAAAATTAGATAGGAGACTAGTATAGTGTATCAAGAAACTGTATGGAACTTTATATACCCTTGAACTCTCAGTTTTGTTTCTCGTATAGATGCATTTTATTGCAACAGTATCTGTTATAGGTCTTTGTCAAGGATTTTTATAAGAACAACTATCACATGCTTATATTAGTGTGTTATCATTATATAAGACTGGATGAAAAGTCAGTGTTTCCAATTTTTTTTCAAGAATTATTAATAGAACAGCTATCACAAGTTGTATTAGTTTACCATCAGGTATTGAATGAAAAGCCAGTGTATATCAGTGGGTATTTTCCTACATTAAGTGCAGTCTTTGATATATCTCATGGTATTGTTTTATCACGTTTATGAATACATTTCAGTTTGGTTGACACCGATGGGGTAGAGAGTGAAAGCCTCATCGTTGACAAGCAAGATGTTGATGAGGAGGATGAAGAGGAGGAAGGGGGAGATGCAGATGAGGTGGATACAACTTGCATTACGAATTCCATGACAGTCAGTGAAGCTTTGGCAAGTAACAGTCTCGTTACCAACCATGTTTAGAATATTCTGGAATAGGAGTTCAGCTTGCATTTTATTTTATACTAATTATGAAATGCCATATGAGGTGGTAAATGTCTCATGAAAACACTTGCATAATACTGCAGCTAGTTTTTTTTTTTTTTTTGTATAGTTTTTATGTGTCCTGTCCATTAATTTTTTTCAAATTAATATTCACTCTATCATGCATCTTACAGTCAGTCTGAATTCTAAGAGCCATTATGTTAGCGTAATAAATAGGGCTATGTTTTAAGCTACTGGTAGTCTTTAGGCATTGTCTAACATAGTTAAATTGAGATTCAGAATTAATAATTACAGATTTTTTTTTCTTCTCGTTTTTTAAACATGGATAGTATAGGTATTTTACCATGATTCTTATCAGAAATAAAATGTGATACATACTGCATGATGTACATTAGGATTTTAAGATATTTTTACTTCAGGTAAAATCCTGCTGTATGTATTAAAAAGAATATGCTGCTGCCTTCCCTTTTTACGTTCAGTGCTGGTCACCTTGCTGATTTATCAGGTGTATAACATTGTAAGGGGGAAAAAATCATGCTTGGATAGGCTGTCTAGTCCAAATGCTGAACAGTGTTCATTATTATTATTTTTTTTTTTTTACACTCGTTTTGTGTCTTATATGAGGCACTTTTCGTCTATGTAGCAATTGAGTGTCATATATTAGACACTCTTTGTCAGTGCAGCATGGTTTACTTATATAATACTGTATAGTAACTTTTGAACGAGATGAATGGTAAATGGACTGCCTTAGAATATTCACAGGGGAGTCATTATACTTGAGTGTTGGATATATGCTGAGCATCACAGCATTGGAATACTGTATATCTAGATTGTGTATGGTGAGCTTTCAAAGCTCTTCAAAGTGGCTATGAATATTCTCTTTACGAATCATAGAAGGCTAAATTGTTACTGAATATACATCCCATTTCCAATTTAAAACTCCCGAATCATGCTCTGTGCTTTACATACTTACAAGAGAATTCTTTCAGTAAAATTCATAATGCCATTATTATAATTCCAGAAATCTTGCTAGCTCTCTTAGTAATTATTGCATATATTATGTAGGATATAGAAATGAAAAGGTAATGAAATTTATGTAAGTTTTAATCTGTAAGAATAGTTACTTGTTACTATTATGCAAGGTGACTTTGGAGGTATTAGTGTTAAATGTCAAGTAGAATTTAAAACTAATGCAACGAAAATTCTGCATAAGAATATGATGGAATAATATTCTTATGTAAAACAATTTTTCTTATTTATGAATAATCAGCATATGACTAACGGCATTGTATGTACCGTTTTGTATCACTGTTAATCCCCATTCGAATGAGTGAGTATGTAGGTTGGAGCTGGGGAATTAAGGCTGTATGCCCTTCCTAATGCCCCTTGGTAATAAATAATTACCTACTCTTCTCCTCATAATGAAAAAGTATTGCCATTCCTTGAAGAAAGCTAAAATTGTTAAGCAGCTAGCAATACTTCGTAAAAAAACAGTCTAATATGATAGTGTTTCTTCATCGGCCCCTGGTACGTTGGGAACCGGTAATTTATTATGTAACCCAAGTTTATGATTAAAGGTTACTGTTGCGCATTTTCTAATGAGTGTGACGAGGTTCTTTGGTTTCACCTTTTGTTTCACCGTAATCTCTGGTGGTCGAGTTGACATTTTGCAAATAAAATAGAAAAAACTTTGGTGGGTGACATTTTGTTTATATGACAAAGGGCTTTAACTAATGGTTGTATGTACTTAAGTCCTTTAAGATAAATTTATTTATTGTTGCAGCATGATCTACCTAAAGTTGATGTATATCAGGAAGAAAATAGCAAGTTTTTTTTAAACCATTGGTGGCTTTGTACTTGCTCATCCAGTAGTTTTATGAAGTTGACTTTTCAGTAGAAATTTTATACTTTTTGCCTCATTTTTTTTTACATATATAAGAAAATTTTGCTAAATCTACAATGGATGAAGAAGGCACTTTATCATTTATTACACCAAAGAGTAGTGTTATATTGGAGTTGAAGTGTGCAAGTTTTTTCTTTACACTTATGCTAACAGTCGTGGTATGAAAAGGTACAAAATTTTCCTCTTGCCAAAGAATGCATCACAGTGAAAACCTTTTATGTGTTTATCTGCTTTAAGTATCCTATTTTACTTGCAGTATTCAAGATTTAAGAATTTTATGGAAAGTAATATGAAGTACATAATTAAATTATTAATACTGCAAATCAGAATTTGGAGACTGCTAAATTAGTCATACTGGTAACATACACTTATTACCCAGAAAAACTTGCCTTGCAGAAAAAAACTTTGTTTACCACACTACAAATATGATATATGTTGTTTCTTTGATTTGTTGGAGACTGCGGAAAGTGCTAAAATTACAATGTGCATGTCTTTTGGAAATTCTTCACTTACTTTGGGTGACATTTACATTTTATATACTAAAGAAGGCACAAAGAGAACAACTGTAATAATAGCATATGAAGAAAGTACACTCATGAGGAAAACTTGTCATGTAAATCCAAATTTAAGTATTCGAATTATTACTTATTTTCAGTGGTCTTCCATGCAAGCATCAATTGTAACTTTAATACCTTCAGATTCATACTTGACATATACTTAGGAACTGCACAGCTTCTCAGCGCACATTATATATTGAATAAGGTAATTTAATTATATTTTTACTAAACACAAACTCGTGATAAGTACCAGATTTGGGTGCCAAGCACACAACGTGGCTTCTTTAGATAACTCATCTTTTGACACCATTTAGCAATGTATTTGTTTTTGGATAACCTTCAGATTTACATTCTATTCAAAAACTTTATGTGTTCAGGATTTTCTTAACAGTTATGTACATCTCCCAGTGTTTTACATTTAAAAGTTCAAGTAGGATTTGGTAATGAGAGGGAGGGTCCTCTTCTTATGCATATATTTGGAGAGTATTTTTATTTTAGTTTATAGCTTAATCCTATGCATTTGAGTTATTTGTAAAAATGTAGAAAGTTATGAATATTATAGCTGGCTCCAGTACATATTGTTTTTTGTCTGCCTTTCTTTGTTGATGGTGATGAGCCAGTCATGTGTGCCATTATCATTAACTGTGTATGTTGTATGTCAGTGTTTCTCAACCTTTTTAAATGAGAGCGCACTTGTAGAGTAATTAAAACTCTGAGGTGCACTTGCTATATCAATAACATAAAATTATCCATAAAATTGCAAAATTGTAAAATTATAAAAAAGGCTCTGGCAATAAGCATGTACTTTTAAGACATTACAATATATTTTATCAAGTATGCTTGTTTGAGATCTGTGCTTGATGTTCTTCAGCTATTTTTTAATATTAGCCTTATATGTGATAAACATACTTTCATTTCCTCATCAATACATCTAATATTTGAACTATTTTTACATTTTATGTTGGTAAATGCAGAACATTCTAATACACAGAGGTATGATGTGGAGAACTGCAATAAAATATTCAGTGCTTTACGAGCTATTGAAGGATTTTCTTGGGTGGAAATCTTAAATTAATGAATGGGCATCTCTTTATGTTTAGTTTTAAGCTGTCCCTCGTGGCACTTAGGTCAAAGGAATACCACCGATTCCTGTACTCATATGTGATTACAGCTGCTTCTCACATGCTTTAGGACAGCTTGTTCTAAGACTTTATATCAACCATTCATAAGAGAGAGAGACAATGACTGATTTAAATCCCTTGAGGAAGGGAAAAGGGAAAGAATTATCTATTCCTTTTTAAATATTAAGGAATTGAGCATCCAAGTTAAAATATCAAACGACAAAGACTTCACTACATGGGAGCCACGTGTTTATACGTAGTTTTTTGAAAATACAGATTTTTTTATATAAAAATATCATAACTTACTTTTTCATTAACTTGGAGTGCACCTGGCTACCTTTCAGGGTGCACCAGTGCACCTGGGTGCGCTGGTTGAGAAACACTGGTGTATGTGGTTTAATCACAGTGATCAAATATTAATATCTTTCATGGGTGTGATATATGATAAAGAAAAAGAATTTGCATATACACTACATTAAATTTGTACTTATATTACCCTTAAGGATTGTAAAATATATATGCACATAGGAGATAGTTGTGTATTCTTAATATATTATACATTGCACAGCATACAAACTATCTTTACTTTGTGTAATATGTAGATATCTCTGATTGTAAAGATATTTTAATTTTTCATGTCTCCTTATCCTGATAAAGACAAATTCAACTCCTTTCTCTCGGAATGTAATTCTGGTTTTTCTCTTGCTGTAAAAGCTGATTGCATTTAAAGAATATCCAGTTTTGCTTGTTGTATAAGGAATACCTGTTAAAAATTTCTGAAAGAGATTTTTATCAATGTTAAAAGTATTACAGAAAGGATTTGCATGAAAAGTCTCCTGTTATTGTGTGTTTAACCACTTCACCAGCTAATTTATTTAAAAAATATTAGGTAAGAAAAATTAAATAAGAAAAAATTGAAAGAAGTCATTTATGATACCTCTTACCTGTTTGAGATACTATAAATGGGGTTGGCAGAAATACTTGTCTTTGCCTTAGGAAGGTCCAGAGAGAGCTGGAATGGACGAGAATTTTTATTAAAAGGGTAATATTTTATGGTAACTTTTTGATGGGATATTTAGTCCTTGCCGAAAAATAATTTTGTTGCTGGAGAAGAGGTTAATACATATAGTGAAGGGTTTAGATAAATAATTAGTATTCATATTCAGAGAATTGTACTTTTTCTGTGTATGATGCCGTGTTACACAGATCTGTCCGTGTTACAGTACTTGTGCCAATATTCTTTATGAGTGAATTACTTTATATATGCAGTTTCCTTAGTAAAATTTTTAAGTATTAGTCACTGGCCAGTTTCTTCATGTATTTTTTTTTTTTTATTGATATCTTTACAATTGGGAATTTCATGCATATTCCTTCATAATGAACTGTTTGTTAAGTATTTTGTAATGAATCATTTACTTTATCATGTTACATTAAAGATGAACCTCTCAGTAACCTGGAACGCTATCCATGACATTATGTAATCAGTTTGTGTTAGTTTGTAAATTTGAGAGGATGTTTAATAATTTCCAAGGCAAATTTTTTTTTTTTTTTTTTTACACGCCAAATATCCAAAAATAACTGACTTGTTAATGCATAATTTCAGACGGGTTTAAAGTGTTACTCTATATAATTTTTCTTTAATCATTTTGAAGAGTTTAATCAAATGCAACTTTCACTTTCAGACAAGGAAGATGATAATCATGTCATATGGAAGTCCAGTAACTTTCTACAAATTTGGTCTGAATGTGAACTCCATAATATTATGCTGCTTAAGTTTATCCAGATAGTTACTTTTTCTTAAATTAAGTCACAATATATTATACAGTATACGTAAAATTCGTCCTTGTAACAGGAGTTATGACACACTGAGCAATAGTCTCTAGATGTATATCATATTCAGGAATAACTTAATATTTTTTTTTTTATTGAATTCCCTATTCCTTAAAGTAAGTAATCTATAGATACAGTTCAACTCATAGGTAAATTGATGATACATTCCTTCTTAGTTTAAATAAAGAAAAAAAAGCTATGTATGCGCTTGCCTTTAGCATTGTACTCTGCAATACCTATAATGATATTCAGAGGGTCATGACATGGGTAACTGTATATTATGCCAACTAAAGCACATTCTTTAATGATTTCAAGAGAAACACAATTAATGGATTTTTGTAACTGAACTTAGCAATATTTTAGCACAGTAGCAGCGTGTAAGGCTGGTAATATATTGGCCCCAGATTCAATCCTGGCCTAAGTTTGGATTAGTTTTCAAGATGCTTTGTGATATGCTAGTAACAAGGAGTGTCTTTGTTAGCATTAGGAGCTACAGATCTTTTGTAATGTCAGCTGCGTTTGAGACATCAAAAATGTATATTGCTTTTACTGTAAAGTTAAAATAACTTCATTGCTATTTGCAGTATCATAACGAGTATTAAATGTAAATATTTAAAATTTCATTCGAAAGATAACAAAAGAATCTCAGAAATTCATTTTTCTGGTCTCTAGTCATGATCTTCGTTTGAATATGAAATATACATCTGTTGTTGTATTTGCCAGTAACATTCCACACAAATCAAACTAGTCTAGCAAGTATACTACCCTGTTAATACCAGGACAAATACATTTTATAAAGAGATTCAATATTGCTGGTGTTTGCAGTGAACAGTACTTAATAAGACTGCTGTATATGTTATTGCTTATTTATTTTTTAGGCTCATAATCTAGAGCACAATATATATAGTAATGTTATTTTAGTTATGTTTATTAAGCATGGAATGTACAATTAGTTTTGAAATTGTATATAATAGTACATTTACTTCTTGATTGTCTTGTTTGCATTTACTAATGTTGCCAAGTTTACCTCTGTGGTCAAAATTAGTAATATAATTCATTTTTCATGAAAGTTTTTTATATATGTTTATCATAATGCTCTTAAGTCTCTAATTGTCCTTATTCATTTTATCTTTCAATGATCACATAAATATTAGATATATATTATATATTAGTAACATAAGTATATTGAAGAGTGCTTTATTATTTTATCAGAGTGTAAATTTATGTGAGGATATTGTGATATATGTTTGCTTACCAGAGTCAGTGTATTAATACATAGCACTGCCTAGATTATGTAATTTTAGTTTAACTGAAAATGTCTTCAGTTCTTGAATTATGATATAAGTTACGAGTAATCTAAAAAAATGTATTCACACTACTCTTACCGAATATATATACACGGAGTATGTCTTAATAGTCAGGAGATAGTGGCATTTTTAAAAATGTAATGCATAATAAATGTATTGCTATGGCATGTATTCTAATTTTTCCAAGAGAAGTTCAGAAATAGTTTCACCTTTGTACCTCAGTAGCTTTTACTTCATTACTATAATGGAGTAGCAACTTTGTTAGGTTGGCCCTTCTTCATGTACAAAATAACATGATTATCACTCCTTTTATATATACACCTAGTTCGCTTTTTACCCGTGTTTATAGTCCGCGAAATTGCAATAATGCCCCTAACAATAATAGAAAAAAAATACGAAATACATGAATAACGCCCATGCAAAAAAATTCGAAAAGAATATTTCCAATTTAGAAATTAATACACTGACTCGGAGGCACTTTGCCACCATGCTCCTCCTCTTCTACAGCTTAATGCGATCGGATATTATGAAGAGAATGGAAAAAAAGCATTAAGAACAAACAGCAAACAAACTTGCGATATAATATCGTCAGGGATATAGCGTGCGAGGGTGCATCAGCTGATATGGAGGCGGCAAAACGTTTGCAGATAGAGGTTCGTTCTCCCGCATCCTCCTCCTCTTCTACCGCTTACTATGATCGGATATTATGAAGACTATTGAAAAAAAGCATTAAGAACAAACAGCAAACAAACTTGCGATATAATATTGTCAAGAAAAATAGCGTGCGAGTGTGCTTCAGCTGATACAGAGGCGGCAAAACGCTTGCAGATAGAGGTTCGTTCTCTCGCATCCTCCTCCTCTTCTACTGCTTAATGCGATCGGATATTATGAAGAGAATGGAAAAAAAGCATTAAGAACAAACAACAAACAAACTTGCGATATAATATCGTCGGGGATATAGCGTGCGAGGGTGCATCACCAGGACGGACCAAAAAATAATAAAATAAAACAGCCTTTATCGGGCCTGGGTATGAAGAATACATAAAGAGAAACAGAGATGGAGAGTGTTATGACCTGTCAGATGTGAAAGGATTATAAAAGATGTGTAATGAATATCCAATTTTCTGCTGGGTTTTAATATACCTCTGCATTACTTTCATGATGTCCATTCCAAAAATTCTCTTTAGATCATATTATCATTATTACTGGCGACAATAATTTTCCATTGATGATGATTGTGGAGATTATTATGATTATTATTATTGTTATTATTATTATTTCGAAATTGTCAATAAACCATTATTTTTAAAATAAATAATGTAGTTTTGGTTGAATGAACAAGAGATAATTAAAGATTCTCTCTCTCTCTCTCTCTCTCTCTCTCTCTCTCTCTCTCTCTCTCTCTCTCTCTCTCTCTCTCTCTCTCTCTCTCTCTCTCTCTCTCTCTCTCTCTCCTCTCTCTCTCTCTCTCTCTCTCTCTCTCTCTCTCTCTCTCTCTCTCTCTCTCTCTCTCTCTCTCTCTCTCTCTCTCTCTCTCTCTCTCTCTCTCTCTCTCTCTCTCAACGTCTTTCCCCATTTATTGTCATCTTTCATTTCCTCTTTCTCATATTTATTATAGGTATTTTACATTTATTTTTACCTTTACTGTATAAACCCTCCTTGCGCTGTTAACAAACCACCCTTTACTCTATTAATAACAGCACGCAAGTGTAAATTTATATGAACGTGATATTATGAAGATTAATCATTAAGAACAAACAGCAAATAAACTTTCGATATAATATCGTCAGGGAATAACGTGTAGAGAATATATATATTTAATTAAAGTTTCCCATGTACAGCACGATGTACGTTTTCTTTTTCTCAGCTGACACTATTTACGCTAAGATTTCGTGCAGCATGGTCGATAGATAGAATAATGTTTAGAACCAAGGAATATTAATAATACTATAATCTTGAAAATTAGATAAACCCCAAATAGGATGAGTAACTAAATATTTTATGAGCAAGATATTGTGCCTGAATAAGCATCACCTGATACGGAGGCAAACAAACAAACAAACATTTATTTCCATTTTTGTACAATGGTTATTCTTCTAAGATGGAAAGTGACTTATTAGTAGACATTATTATTATTATTATTATTATTATTATTATTATATAGAAAATTAGAGAAGTATACTTAAAAAAAGTTCGTTTCATTTTTGTATAAAGAGATAATAGAGTACTAACTAAGCAAAGGATACTTTATAATAAACTAAGACAGCTAGAAAGAAAGACAAATATACAGAGATGAACAAAGGAAGATATAGAAAAAATAAAAGAAGCAAGTTAATGTAGAAAGGAAGGCACACAGCTGAGAGTGGACATGAGGAGTCAACAAAGCGAGAGAGAAATCTAATAACGGACTTCCCTCCGTTTTAAATTCACTCTCTTCATTTCCTAATGGAACTTTAAAAGGATGCATCCATTTCCCATCAAAGTAGAGAAGAAAGAAACGGGAAGAAGAAGAAATCAAATGAGAAAGAGGAAATTAAAGATGACAATATATGAGGAAAGACGTTGACAGAGAGAGAGAGAAGCATCTTTAATTAACTCTTGTTCATTCAACAAAAACTACATTATTTATTGTAAAAATAATGGTTTGAAGACAAATTCGTAATAATAATAATAATAATGACAATAATAATAATAATATTAATCTCCACAATCATTATCAAAGGAAAATTATTGTCCCCAATAATAATAATAAGATCTAAGGAGAATTTCTGGAATAGACATCATGAAAGTAATGCAGAGGTATATTAAAACCCAGCAGAGAATTGGATATTCATTACACGTCTTTTATAATTCCTTCACATCTGACAGGTCATTACACTCTCCATTTTTGTGTCTCTTTACTTTATGTATTCTTCTTGCCCAGGCCCGATAAAGGCTGTTTTATTTCATTATTTTTTGGCCCGTCCTGGTGTCTTTTTTTTTTTCCCCCCCCCCGGTTATTCGCGTTTCTTGGTTCGCGTTCTCACTGTATCGCGGTTTTTTTTTTTTTTTTTGGCCAAAAAAAAAAATAAAAAAATTTTTAAAGATTATTGTGACACCAGGATGGGCCAAAAAATTATAAAATAAAGCAGACTTTATCAGGTTGTAAAGAGAAACAGAGATGGAGAGTGTAATGACCTGTCAGATGTGAAGGGATTATAAAAGATGTGTAATGAATATCCAGCTCTCTGCTGGGTTTTAATATACCTTTGCATTACTTTCATGATGTCTATTCCAATAATTCTGCTTAGATCTTATTATTATTATTATTATTATTATTATTATTATTATTATTATTATTATTATTATTTTTATTATCATTGGCAACAATAATTTTCCTTTGATGATGATTGTGGAGATTATTATCATCATATCATTATTATTATTATTAAGGGCTCATCATTGTTTGTACATCTTTTGGTTTATTTACTTTTAATAACTGTGTAAAGTGCCCCTCCCTAGTTGGCTGGGACAAAGAGAGTATGGGGGGTTGGGTAGAATAGAATGTTGTAGAGAGAGAGAGAGAATCTTTAAGTAACTCTTGTTCATTTAACCAAAATTCATTATTTATAGTAAAAATAATGGTTTAATTACGAATTCGTAGTAATAATTATGATAATAATAATAATAATCTCCCCAATCATCATCAAAGGAAAATTATTGTTGCCAATAATAATAATAATAATAATAATAAGATCTAAGGAGAAGTTTTAGAATAGACATCATGAAGGTAATGCAGAGGTATAATAAACCCAGCAGAGAGCTGGATATTCATTACACATCTTTTATAATCCCTTTACATCTGACAGGTCATTACACTCTCCATCTCTGTTTCTCTTTACAGCCTGATAAAGGCCGTTTTATTTTATAATTTTCGGCCTGTCCTGGTGTCATAATCATCTTTTAATTTATTTATTTATTTATTTATTTATTTTTATTATTATTTATTTTTTTTTAAGGCTGATCCTACTTCCCGATTTTCCTGGTTCGCGCCGGGTCCCGGAACCTATCTACCGCGATAAGGGAGGGAACACTGTATGTATATATATATATATATATATATATATATATATATATATATATATATATATATATATATATATATATATATATATATATATATATATATATATATATATACACACAGTGTTCCTTCAATTATCTCGAAGGTTCGGTTCCGGGACCCGGCGTGAGACAGGAAAATCGCGGAGTAGGATCAGCCTATATGTACATAGATATTTTAATTTATTTTTACTTTTACACCGTATAAACTGTATAAACCCTCCCTGTACTGTTAACAAACCACCCTTTACTTGATAAATAACAGCATGCAAAAGTAAATTTATATGACATACTCATGTACCTAGGTATTTTACAATTATTTTTTCGTTTACTGTATAAACCCTCCCTGCACTATTAAAAAACCATCCTTTACTTTATAAATAACAGCATGCAACGTAAATTTATATGTACGTGATAGGTAAACTTACCGTGAATGAGGTGGTAATGAGTTTGTAGACGCCAGAGGAAATTATTCCGCAGCCAATAACAATTTTACGGCTGTTATTCATTGAGGCCAAAGTAGCGGCCGACATCCGTAAACCATTTTCCTTCTTTCAAGATATCTAAGAGTTTCACCTTATCTGTTATGGTTAACATTTTCCTTTGCCGCTTAGGCTCACTACAAGAAGCCTTAGAAGATAAAGGATGCTTGGGAGGCATTGCAAAGGTTAAAATATGCAAGTAAAAAAATCACAAGCACAACGTGAACGGCACACATGTGAGTTAGACTGAACGAGTGAGGCGAGACAATGGAAGATGGTGCAAACCTTTGTCCGAAACGCTGATAGCGGTATCGTATTTTACATGTTGCAATACTGTTAGTATATATGTTGTTTACTATTTTTTAATGTTTTATTATTCTTAGGCTAAGATATACGTTTTTTTATCAATAAAATCATGAAACTACTGGAAATTTTAATATATATGCTAGTTCACGTAGGTGCGACCCCAATACATTGTACGCTATCGGACACTATTTCTCATGATGCAATACTGTGAGTTATATATCTAAATTTATGTTTTTTACTATTTAATACTGTGAGTTATATATCTGAATTTATGTTTTTTACTGTTTTATTACTCTTAGGCTAGGAAAGACTTGTTTTATTAATAATATAATGAAAATTTCAATATATACTATCTTACGTAGGTTCGACCCTTTTCGTTTTCCGAAACGCTGATACCGGTATCGTATTTTACATGGTGCAATACTGTTAGTATTTATGTTTTTTACTATTTTTTACTATTTTATTATTCTTAGGCTAAGATACGTTTTTTTATCAATAAAATCGTGAAACTACTGGAAATATAAATACAGTATACATGCTAGCTCACGTAGCTGCGACCCCAATACATTGTACGCTATCGGACACTATTTCACATGATGCAATGCTGTGAGTTGTACTGTTTATCTAAATTTATGGTTTTTACTATTTTTTACTGTTTTATTATTCGTAGGCTGGGAAATCATTTTTTTTAATCAATTAGATAATGAAATATGTTTTTTTTTCAATAAAAAATTTAAAATATTGAAAATTTTGTGTTTTTTTAATATTTTCATATTTTTGCATATACCAAATAAAGAAAAAAAATTTGCCAAAAAAAATCGCGGTACAGTGATATCGCGAGCCAAGAAACGCGATACAGCGAAGGATCACTGTATATATATATATATATATGTATGTATGTATGTATGTATGTATGTATGTATGTATGTATGCATGTATGTATGTATGTATGTATGTATGTATGTATGTATATATATAATATATATATATATATATATATATATATATATATATATATATATATATATATATATATATATATATATATATATATATATATATATATAGACACGCAGAGAGTCCCCGATTTACGACAGGGTTCCGATCCTGACAGCTGTCGTAACCCTTATATCATCGAAAGTGGGAAAACACTTGAAATTGAACCTTGGTCCCCCAGTAGTGCTAAAAATAAGTAATCTAAAACATAGAAACATAGTATAAATTCATATTCTAAGACATAAAAATAGTAAAAGTACACTATTCAGTACTACTTACCTTTACTACTGTGGTTGGCTTGCATTTTAATAACTGGATAACTTCATCCTCATATGCAACTTGGGGTTGAACGGCTTAACACCAGCGAATTAACACAAGAATAATAATATGGCTTACAAGCGGGAAGTGGGCGATGCTTCATCTTCCCCCGTTTCCCATTTTCATGGCATTAAAAACAATCTTTTTGCTTTCTCCTAAATCAACAGGAGGTTCACTGGGATGCGCTGTCAGTGCTGGTCATCCAACCAAAGCATTAATAACATTATAATATTGATCATGTTGAAAGAATGTTATCATTGCAAATGAGCACGATGAACAATATGTTGGACAAGATATTCAGGTTAAGGTTGAGAAGCAATGCCTTTACAATGGTGCTATTTTTAAAATGCGTTATTGTTCTCACTGTAGTTTCCTTTTTGTTTCTCTCTTTCTCCAAAATGTATAAAATTTCCTTTGTTTTTTGTTTTGCCTTTTTCAAAAAGTAACTGTCTTATTAGGTATTCTTCGTCCTGAATATATGGCTGTTGGAGAAGGGGTTTTTTTGCTCTCAATTCATTATAACCTGTACACCACAAAATTAAATGAATAAGATCTTCCATCACACTTTTGTGTTTTAAACACTTTGTATTATCATTCTTGTGTCTATTTCTGTCATTTAATTGTAAATTATTTATTCTTGCTTTGTAAAATATAACGGATGTCACAATTTTCTTTGCTTTTCATCTCTGTTTCCATTTGGAGTAATTTTTAAACTTGACTTTTTTTTTGTACTTCATTTATCCAATTGCTAAGATCATTGCTATTAATTTTCCTTTTCATATCTTGTTTCGTAATAGATTTAAGTTCTTCAAAGGTGATATTTACTTTATCCATAAAAGTTGATATTGCTCAATAATCCTTTTTCATGTTTTGTTTTTTGGCAGTTACTTTTTTCATGAGTTTGTTTCTTTGATTTTCTTCTATATATTTGAGGAAATATAACCATATACATAAACAAATATATAAAACCATTAGCTTGATATATACTGTACGTGTACAGCAATGCCGTGTGACAACATATTCCTAATGCCAACCTCAACAAACTTTTACACAAAGATCATATTTATGGCTATGTATTTGGTAACTTTGATAGTAAATTAAAAAAATTTCTTAAAATATACAATTAAATAAAACCATTAGCTTGATGTACTGTATTAGTATACAATAATGCCGTGTGACGATGTAATCCAAAGGCTAACCTAAACAAACTTTTCCGCCTAAAAGTCGTATCGTAATGAAAATTATATTATTGTTTTTTTTTACTTTTTACTTTTTGTGGTTTATACCTTTCTGTAGAAGGCTTCGCCTCCTCTCTGTTTACAAGAGTTTGCCTAAAAAATCAAAATTTTACTACTCTATAAAAGACATTTTAAAATATGGTTGTAATGTTTTGCATTCACATAAAATCATATCTGAAATTCATATTATAATTATTCAATACAAAATACAATTGCTATTTAGAAATATATCATAAACATTTTTACCACATCTACAAAAGTATAATACACTGACACATGCATTGTCATATTCTCAGATACAATACAGTACTTACAAAAGATGTACAGTATACAATGAGATAAATATAAACATTGGTGAATCGTGCATACATGGTTATGTGTTTGGTAATTTTGTTAATAAATTCAATCTGATTCTTTCAAATAACCAGTTACATAAACAATTAAATATATAAAGTCAATAATTTTACATACACCTAGTTCGCTTTGTACACGTGTTTATAATCTGTGAAATTAGAATGACACCCCTAAAAAATAATAGTAAATATAGTGCTCCCTCGTTTATCGCGGGGGTTCGGTTCCGGGACCGGCCGCGATAGGTGAAATTTCGCGAAGTAGGATCACAATATATACATAGGTATTTTACATTTATTTTTACCTTTACTGTATAAACCCTCCCTGCACTGTTAAAAAAACCACCCTTTACTTTAGGAATAACAGCGTGCAAGCGTAAATTTATATGAAATCGATAGGTAAACTTACCATGAATGAGGTGATGATGACGTGTACATACTCATATAGTAAGGTATTTTACATTTATTTTTACCTTTACTGTATAAACCCTCCCTGCACTCTTAAAAAACCACCCTTTACTTTATTAATAACAGCGTGCAAGCGTAAATATATATGAAAGTGATAGGTAAACTTACCGTGAATGAGGTGATCATGACGTGTACATACTCATATACATAGGTATTTTACATTTATTTTTACCTTTACTGTATAAACCCTCCCTGCACTGTTAAAAAACCAACCTTTACTTTATTAATAACAGCGTGCAAGCATAAATTTATATGAGTGTGATAGGTAAACTTACCGTGAATGAGGTGATGATGACGTGCACATACTCCATAGGAAATTTTTCCACAGCCAATGACAGCTTTATGGCTGCTTTTTGCGAGAGAAGAATATGGTAATGGGGAGTTGCTGTTGCTGTTTCTTCTTTTGTTGGAAGATGTTCTTGTAAAGAGTCATGTCATTGTCAAGAAGATTGCAGAAGGTCACAGAACGAACCATATTATCGTCATGTTCCTGCAAGAGTTGTTGGACTGCTTTCACATGTTCATACATGGCTGCCAGACGTTCGAGTGTAAGGCCAGGTTCTTCAGCTTCTTCGTGCGTTTCCTCTAGTTGTTGTTCTTCCTCTTCTTTGCTCGCTGATTTTGTCATTTCGTCCAAGTCTTCATCAGTCAAAGGCTGCGAGTGGCAGTCGATCAGTTCATTCACGTCTCCGTGAGTCATCTTTAAAGCCTTCTCCCCCTAGAAATGCAGCCAACTTCACAGTTTTCGCAACTGCCGAGTTATGGACTTCGTCAGGAGCGAATCCCTTGTAGTCGTAGATGACTTCGGGCCACAATTTCTTCCAGCTGGCATTGATTGTGGCTGGCTTCATCTCTTTGATTGGATTCTGAATATTTTGAAGGCATGTAGCAATCACGTAGTTACGCCAGTAAGTCTTCAGTGCGAATTCTTTGTCCACATCCATGGATTCAACCAGGTTCGCCAAGCCATTTCGTGTGTAGAGGGCCTTGAATGCTCAAATAACGCCTTGATCCATAGGATGAATCAGTGATATCGTATTCAGTGGCAGGAACTCTACTTGAACACCGTTATTTTCGAGATCAGTTGCATGGCCACCAGCATTATCCATTAAAAGAAGGACTTTAAATTCAAGACCCTTCTCCACAAGATAAACTTTGACCTGAGGGATAAAGCATTGGTGAAACCAGTCCAATGTGAGGCTTTTCGTGATCCAGGCATTAGGTTTATGCATTCAATTCACTGGCAGCAGATTCTTATTCTTTTTCTTCAAAGCCCTATGGTTCTTAGAATTGTAGATAGGCCCGGGCTTTAACATGAAGCCCGCAGCATTCCCGCACATGACGAAGGTAACGCAGTCTTTGTGCGCTTTAAATCCCGGGGCTTTAGCTTCTTCCTTGAAGAGAAAACTGCAAGACGGAATCCTCTTCCAAAATAAGCCAGTCTCATCCATGTTAAAAGCTTGCTCAGGAGCATATTCGCCTTCCTTGATAATTTTCTTGAAGTCGTCATTCACATAATTTTCAGCTGCAGCTGTATCTGCAGAGGCAGCTTTCCCATGCACCGAAATGCTCATTAGGCCATAGCGATTATGAAATTTGGCGAACCATCCCTTGCTTGCCACGAACGGTTATTTCCTCGGTGGAGAATCGCTGGAGGGTCCTGGTTGTGGGTCGTCGATTTCTTCTTCTCTCTCATCCTCCTCACGGTCGCCACTGTCGTCATCAGGTTCATTTGCAGCGAATGTCTCGTACATCTGCTTTGCCTTTGTTTGTATGATATTGGTGTCTAAGCTGATGTTCTTCTTCCTGCAATCAGCAATCCACAGGGCCAAAGCAGATTCCATTCGCACTATTATCTTATTGTGGGGTGTTACGACCCTCTTCTCTGTTTTACTAAAAGTAATAGTCGCTGTTTTCCTGATGTTTACCTCGTCATTTTTTATGTATCGAACAGTAAATTCGTTGATGCCGAAATGGCGGCCGACATCCGAGAACCTTCTTCCTTCCTTCAGCATATCTAACAGTTTTACCTTTTCTGGTATGGCCAACATCTTCCTTTGCCGCTTAGGCTTACTACCAGAAGCCGTAGAAGATGAAGGACGCTTGGGAGGCATTACAGAGGTTGAAAAACGAAAGTCACAAAATCACAAGTACAATGTATTAAGAAGCACAGCATGAATGGTGCACACATGAGTTAGACTGAACGGGTGAGGCGAGACAATGGGGGATGCTGGGAGAATGAAGCTTCAATCAAAAAGCCAATCAGACCCCATGATACAGAACATACAGAAAATCAATTCTTTGATTTGTCGTCTCCCACCCTTGCAGCCAATAACATCCCATGAACTATCTCACGTAGGTGCGAGCCCTTGTGTTTTCCAAGACGCCAATACAGTGTATGCTATCGTACAATATTTTACATGGTGCAATACTGTGAGTTACATGTTTAAATTTATGTCTTTTACTATTTTATTATTCTTAGGCTAGGAAATCCTTTTTTTATCGATAAAAAATAATGAAAATTCTGGAAATTTTAATATGTACTAGCTCATGTAGGTGCTACCCTTTTCGTTTTCTGAAACGCCGATACCGGTATTGTAGTTTACATGGTGCAATACTGTGAGTTACATGTTTAAATTTATGTTTTTTACTCTTTTTTTGCTGTTTTATTATTCTTAGGCTAGGAAGTATTTTCCTGTATCAAGAAAATGATGAAAATACTGGAAATTTTAATATGTGCTAGCTCACGTAGGTGCGACCCTTTGCATTTTCCAAAACGCCAATACTGGTATCGTACTTTCTATGGTGCAGAGTTACATGTTTAAATTTATGTTTTTTTATTTTTTACTGTTTTATTATTCTTAGGCTGGGAAATACGTTTTGTTATCAATAAAATAATAAAAAAAAAAAATTCCAGAAAATAATGGAAATATTGAACATTTTAATATTTTAATATTCTCGCATATACCCGGAAAAAAAAGCACCAAAAATACCGCGATGCACTGAATTCGCGATAGGTGAACCGCAATATAGCGAGGGTCCATTGTATATATGAAATTCGCAAATAATACCCATGCAAAAAATTTCTAAAAAAAGTTTTTCATTTTAGTAAATAATCGACCGCCTCGGAGGCACTTTTCCGCTATGCTCCTCCTCTTCTACCGCTTAAGGTGATCGGATATTATGAAAATAATGGAAAAAAAGCATTAAGAACAAACAGCAAACAAACTTGCGATATAATATTGTTAGGAATATAGAGTGCGAGGATGCATCAGCTGATACGCAGGCGGCAAGACGTTTGCAGATGGAGGTTCATTCTCCCGCATCCTCCTCCTCTTCTACAGCTTAAGATGATCGGATATTATGAAGAGAATGGAAAAAAAGCATTAAGAACAAACAGCAAACAAACTTGCGATATAATATCGTCAGGGAAATAGCGTGCGAGCGTGCATCAGCTGATATGGAGGTGGCAAAACGTTTGCAGATAAAGGTTCGTTATCCTGCATCCTCCTCCTCTTCTATCGCTTAATGCGATAGGATATTATAAAGAGAATTGAGAAAAGCATTAAGAACAAACAGCAAACAAACTTGCGATATGATATCGTCAGGGAAATAGCGTGCGAGGGTGCATCAGCTAATACAGAGGCAGCAAAGCGTTTGCAGATGCGTAGAGGTTCATTCTTCCTTATCCTCCTCCTCTTCTGCTGCTTAATGTGATCGGATATTATGAAGAGAATGAAAAAAAGCATTAAGAACAAACTTGCCATATAATATTGTCAGGGAAATAGCGTACGAGTGTGCATCAGCTGATACGGAAGTGGCAAAATGTTTGCTGACAGAGGTTCGTTCTCCCGCATCCTCCTCCTCTTCTACCGCTTAATGCGATCGAATATTATGAAGAAAATTGAAAAAAAGCATTAAAAACAAACGGCAAACAAATTTTCGATATAATATCAGGGATATAGCATGCGAGGGTGCATCAACTGATACGGAAGTGTGAAAAAATATTTGCCAATAGAGGTTCGTTCTCCCGCATCCTCCTCCTCTTCTACCGCTTAATGCGATCGTATATTATGAAGAAAATTGAAAAAAAGCATTAAGAACAAACAGCAAACAAATGTTCGAAATAATATCATCAGGGAAGTAGCGTGCAAGGGTGCATCAGCTGATACGGAAGTGTGACAAAACGTTTGCCGATAGAGGTTCACTCTCCCGCATCCTCCTCCTCTTCTACCGCTTAATGCGATCGAATATTATGAAGAAAATTGAAAAAAAGCATTAAGAACAAACAGCAAACAAACTTTTGATAGAATATCGTCAGGGAAATAGCGTGTAGAGAATATATATATTTCATTTAAGTTTCCCTGATATACGTTTTCTTTGTAATGAATTGTATAGTTTTCTTTTTCTCTCAGCTGACTTTGTTTACGTTTAGATTTTGTGCAGCATGGTCGATGTGTATAAAATATAGAATAATGTTTAGAACCAAGGAATATTAATATGTAATATGTTCTCTAATCTTGAAAATTATATAAACCCCAAATAGAGTGAGTAAATAAATATTTTATGAGTAAGATATTTTCCCTGAATAGTGATAAGCATCAGCTGATACGGAAGCAGCAAAACGTTTGCCGATAGGGGTTCTTTCTCCCGCATCCTCCTCCTCTTCTACTGCTTAATGCAATTGGATATTATGAAGATAATGGAAAAAAAGCATTTAAGAACAAACAGCAAACAAACTTTCGATATAATATCATCAGGGAAATTGTGTGCGAGGGTGCATCAACTGATACGGAGGCGGCAAAACGTTTGCATCCTTGTGCTCACCGCCACCGTGCACGTCCCTGTGTATGCCTGTTGCCCACTGCATAATAGAGTGCATTAATTTGTTTACTGTGCAGTAAATCTGTATATCTTTTATACTGTACACTATTTGCATGTTGATATAAATAACTACAGGTCTTTCTGCTTTGTTATATACTTATAAAATATGTTTTACTTATCTTATATCTTTGGTATAATGTGTCTATGGACGGTTGTGGAATGTGCTATGCCTATCATCATTGTTTCCTATGGAAAATGACTCGTTTTTTTACGGAATTTTCGATTTGCCCGTCACTTCTGAAAACCTATCTCCACGTTATTACAATAACAAATATATATATATATATATATATATATATATATATATATATATATATATATATATATATATATATATATATATATATATATATATATATATATATATATATATATATATATATATATATATATATATATATATATCATACATACATACATACATACATACATACATACATACATACATACATACATACATACATATATATACTCTGTGGTAAGCCCAAACCACGAATTCCTGTACCCACGAAGAAACCAACCCATGAACAAAATTTCGAACAAAGTTTGATCCCAACCCACGAACAAAATCCAACCCATGAACACGCATGTGTTTTCCAGACCACCATGTGACCCACTCTCCCACTCTCAGTTCTGCCTTGGTGCCCGCGCTGTGTGGTTCATTCATGATCTGTTCGTACTTCTTGCTTTATTTTCCTTTGTTTTGCCTTTCAAATAGCCCTTATTATGGCTCCTAAGAAAGTTAACAGTGTATGATCTCGCCACGCAGTAGAACAATGGCGAAATCGACCAGCTGTACTATTTTAAAGAATAAAGAGGTCTTAAAGGCGGCTGACGTGGCTAAGGGAGTAAATATATCAACGAACACATGGTCACATTCGATAGAAGAGATAGAAAAATTATTGTTGTTGTGGGTAAATGAAAAACAGCTGGTTGGAGATAGTATAAGCAAGGACATAATATGCACTAAGGCTCTGCAAATCCACGAAGATTTAGTAGCGAACTCTCCGAGTTCTAGTGGCGCTAAAGTTGACGAATTTAAAGCCAGAAGAAACTGGTTTGAACACTTTCGTCGACGAACTGGGATTCATAGCGTCATTAGACATGGAGAGGCAGTTAGTTCCGACCAAAAAGCAGCGGATTCTTAAATGAATTCGCTAAATTTGTCGAGATTGAGGATTTTATCCCGCATCAAGTTTTTAATTGTGATGAAACAGGACTCTTTTTGGAAAAAAGTCCCCAATGTACCTATATAACCCAAGAGGAGAAGTCACTGCCTGGCCACAAACTAATGAAATACAGGCTTACACTTATATTGTGCGCTAATGCTAGTGGGGACTGTAAAATCAAGCCTTTTTTAGTTTACTACTCAGAAAATCCACTTTTTTTAAGCACAATAACGTTTTGAAAGCTAGCCTTCCGGTAATGTGGAGATCAAATTCAAAGGCTTGGGTCACTTGGATTTTATTTGTAGAGTGGTTGATTGAAGTGTTTGCGCCAGCAGTGAAAAAATATCTTGAGGAAAATTATTTGCCCCTTAATTGTCTCCTCACAATAAATAATGTTCATGCCCATCCTCCTGGTATGGAAGAAGATTTTGCTTCATAAAAGTCAAATTTCTGCCTCCCAACACCACTCATATCCTCCAGCCCATGGACCAGCAGGTAATTTCCAATTTTAAGAAGTTATATACGAAGGGTCTTTTTGCCAGGTGTTTCCAGGTCACCAATGACACAGATTTGACTATTCGTGATTTCTGGAAAGACGACTTTAATATCCTCCACTGCATTGGCCTCATTGAAAAAGCATTGAAGGTCTCATCTGGTACATTGAACTCCGCCTGCAGGAAACTTTGGTTAGGTTGTGTGACTATAGTCTTTGAAGGCTTCAAGCAGGAGTTAGCTATTCAAACTGTGAGTGAAATTGTGGTCACGGGCATAAGTTTGGGCTCGGAGGTCCATGAGGAGGATGTGGAGGAGCTGGTGAAGGACCACAAAGAAGAACTTACCACCAAAGAATTAAATGAGTTGCAACGTGAACAGGTGAAGATTCTCCAAGAGGAGCAGTCAGCGGAGGAGGGGGATGAGAGGGTAAAGGTGTCTAGTGAAGAATTTAAAGATATATTCAGTTAGTGAAATGATGTGCAGGCTTTTATTGAGAATCATCACCCAAATAAAACTCTGGGCAATAGAGTAGTGTACATGGTAAATGACACTGCAATGAATATTTTTAGAATAATTTACCAAAAAAGAAATAAATACATATCTCAGGATAGTCTCCTTGTGCCAGTAGGCAGGAAAGCAGCCACCAAAAGAGAAAAGAGAGAGAAAACATCAAAAATACATCCTGTATCGGAAGAGTTCCCTAACGTTTTTGTGGAAGGGGACTCTTCTTCCAAAAATTAGTCCACCTCCTCCACCACCATCCACGTATGCCATCAAAACTCGTCCACAAGAAACCGTGGCTCAAGCGGAAGCGTCTGTAACTTTGAGGCGTCAGGTCGAGGGTTCGCGCCTTGTCACGGTCTGAGGTTAGCAAGGGCATGCACTCAGGTTAACGATAACTTCTGCCAAAATAATTCCTTCGTAAGAAGGCAACCGTCCTAGTCCTTGGTAGAAAAGGGAGTCAATGACGTAAAACCGGAACAAAGGTAAATACAATACTGTATCATGTTTTATTTTAGTAGAATAGTATTCCTTTCTATTATTAATGTAATTTTCCTTTTACAGATGTACTGCATATAACCTGTATTATATTTCATGTTTTTACTAACTCAAAAAATTTTAAAATTAATATTTATCGTGACCAGGAATGGATTAAGTGAATTTACATGCTTTTCAATGAGAAAAATAAATCCAACCCACGAACAGCTTTTGGGAACGGATTAAATTTGGGGTTTGAGGTCACCACTATATATATATATATATATATATATATATATATATATATATATATATATATATATATATATATATATATATATATATATATATATATATATATCTATCTATCTATCTATCTATCTATCTATCTATCTATCTATCTATCTATCTATCTATCTATCTATCTATCTATCTATCTATCTATCTATCTATCTATCTATCTATCTATCTATATATATATATATATATATATATATATATATATATATATATATATATATATATATATATATATATATATATATATATATATATATTATTAGTCCCTATTTGGGGGTGGACACAGTCAAATTGAATCTGGGAACTTAAGGCTGGATGCACTTCTTGTATCTCTATTGTGAGAACGAATGTAGATCCATCACCTCGTGAGAACTTTATCACTACGTTATGGCGATTGCCTCTACCACTCCTATTTTAATGCTTATAATATGTATATCGGAAGAATATGGCTTGCTTTTGAGTTTATAAATCCATATTCCTTTTTTTCATATTACTTTTAAAAAGTGCTATTTGCAGAATCTATATTAGACAGTTAATTTTGTCCATGTTGTATCTAAGATCAGATTAAAAAAAATTAATATTGCTCGTATTTAAAGTAAATATGGCTCCTGCAGTGCTTTGATGATAAGTAAGAAATTTAGGTAACTTCTGAAGGCAAGATTTTTCACATTAAAAATATATAAACTTTGTGATAGTAGTAATTAAAAAAATAGTTAAGGTTTTTAGAATAGTGATTGATCAGCTAGGATTTAAAACATTATGATCAATCAATTTAAGATGTGAAAAACACCAAGTATTCACGACAAAATTAAGATAGCTTGACAGGAGGCTACATAGAGAGTGGTTAAACAATGATGCCATCCTTCAGATAACGAGATACCTTACACATGTGCTGAGGAGTTAATAGGAGAATTCTGTTGAAGCTTATATAAACTTTTGTGCTTCCAAAAGTGGGTTATGATTAAAATATTTTTAGAATACGTAACTGGTGAAGATTCATTCAATATAATAATTTAGCATCACAGCATTTAGGCCATTTCCTGTTGTGATCTCTCATGCTGAATCTAGGATGATGCACCTCGCGTCAGGGACTGTATCTGCAACTTCATTATTGAATCCTTCAATTCCAAATGTGACTACTTACTAAATAATTATGGAAATGCAAAATACACGAAGGATAAGTGCTGAAGCTCTGTAATTTGTGTATTTTAAAAATAAAGTCATCTGAGAAATTCGCAGGAACAAAGCATATACTTGAAAGGGATTTCTATATAAAAATAATTTTTAGACGGGCAATATTAATAAAAGTTCTAGGTTCTATAATTACAGAGAGGGGGTGTATATGAACAGATATGCTGCATATCTTTTAACAAAATCTGACTGAAGTTTATCGTAGATCAGTGAAGAATACTGAAGTACATCAATACAGTGAAGTCATGCATCATACTTAGCAGGTATTATATCAGATAATAAGATTTTTAGCTCCATACATGTAATAAAACTGTGTTATGTATCGTACTGAACTGTATATATATCCCTTTTAAGGATATGTTAATCCACAGTGCTTTTGCTTGGTTGTGATAAACTAAAATTAAATACTTTTTATGTGGGAGGGAATATGTAATTAATTGAAATGTGGTGAATGAGTGCAAGAAATAGGAGGGATAGCTGTTCTTACTCTCTTGTATGATATCACAGAATATTGCAAAATTATAACCAGAGTAATGAGCTGCTAGCGTTTCAGAGTTCAAGGTCAAGTGCACCATCTTGTGTACTTATCTTTATGGCTTATTACTCTCCTATCAAACCCATAGCAATGAGAATACTTGCAGGTTTTGTGATGGATGCAGCATCTAGATTTCCTAGCTCTTCAGGTGTTATGAGGGGAGTAAAAATACATCCTCTGTGCTTCCCTGCATACCATGAAAGTCGACTAAATGTGGCAGAACAATTGGACTGGGAATTCCTCCTTTGTATCATCCTCCCACATAGTCACATTTTTTTTATTTAGACATCCCTTTGCAAGAGGGATTATGGCTTTTGTATATTGCAGCGGAATGTCTTTTGGACAGTTTCTGCCTGTCCCGGTGTCACACTAAAAAAAAAAATATATATATATATAGGACTGTACAGGACAGCTTAATGTTAAGTCTTCCTTCAGTTACGGTTATTTTTCTATGCCTACAGCAACACCGAATATTCTTTGGTATTTGTTACATATCTCTTATTTTCCCTTCACATCTAATAAGTCATAACATTCTCCATATCTGTTTGTCATATTTTTTCAAGTTTTCTTCATACCCAAACCCGATAGGGGCAATTTTCTCTGGCCGTCTTGGTGTCACTCATAAAAAAAAATAGAGATATTTTATGCAGCATGTTGAGTTTCACTGCCAACAAGAAATTAATTTTTATCCTGGAATGCAAAAGGTTTGAAACAAAATCGCCTGCTTCTGCACATAATTGATTAGTTTGCTGTAGGGCATCTACTAGAAAAAAAAGCACTATTATAGCTGCATAGAAAACATACATAATCTTTTTTAACATCACATTCAAGCTGTAGCAATATTATATGAAAATGGATTCTTTCATACAGATTGCTATTTACAGAAAGCAAGATGAACACATCAAAGTGTAATATGATCCAAGTTTTAAGAAAATGAACAAGCTAAAGAAAAGAGCAAATCCCTTTTCATAGGAAATAACTTACATGACAATAATAGTAATAATATCCAGTGAGTGTTTATTATCATCCTATAAATTTGATACAGAATTTGAAATTTGCTACTGTAGAGCGTAACAAATCGTAACATATTTAATTATCCAAGGTATGTATTCCACTTTTTGCTGCTCCAGTCTGCGCAGAACATGAAGCTTGGTTAGTGCATAGTTTCCACCTAAACTGATCAAAGAAAAGACGCGTAATAAGTGAGGAAACACTACTGAGTACACAAACCATGGACAAGAACATGCAAATTACATTGTAGTGTAGTGGTAGCTATCTTACATCGGATTTGCAGTTCCCTTGGGCCATCATCTAATAGTAATGATTATGAAAAGTCACAGAAATGTAAGGAGAACGAGGTATTGCGTAGAAAACACCGCATTCCCTAGTAACGATGATATTGCAGTAAAAATTCCATGATCGTCTCTTTAACGTTACAATGCCTCCAAATTTGGAATTACTATAAGGTGTAAATTATATATATGGTCACACAATCTTCAGTATCTTCGATGTAGACGTACCATAGCAACGTGTAGTATGTGAATTTGGAGCTCAACCCATGTCCACCAATGCCACTCAAATTTGTGCTTGCCCAAGAGTACTTGATACCGATCAGCACACTTCTATGAAGACAAATATGATAAGAACCCAAGTATTAGATCTGACTGTATGCCACATAATGCTGGGCTAAGTGGTGAAACAGAGTGAAGATATAAAACCTTCTTCATAATCGGCTGCCTCATTTCCAGAAATGCTGCACTTGCTTGGGGTCGATTGGAATACAATGTTACAACCATCTTTCCAAAGACACTTACATCAGTGTGCAATCAAAATAATTACAAATTGATAACCAATATCTTATTTGCATACCCTTTAATGAGTCATTTTCTCTGAATAAGATTAAGTATATCAGAGAACATATTAATATTACCAGGATTTAAAGTAAAGAAATTAGAAAGAAGGAATTTTAAAACATACTATAGTCACTTTTACTTTAAGTTCATGATGCCCCACCACTTTGAATGTTTCAACTGTGTGCAAGAGAATGGGATGTATAATTATTAAATACTGCACTAAGCTTATTAGTCCCTCTCTGTCAAAAAAAAAAAAAAAATTTACTGGAAATATCTAATCAAGACTATTAATTAATAAAAGGGACATAATTTTGTGTAGTTACCTAACTGTCCTTACAGGAAAGAGCCCCAAGCTCGTAACTTCCCGTCTCCTGGTCGGTTCCATATTGTACTTATTGATACTTATCATACTTGTCCTGTAAACTATGGATTGAGTTAGCATTAACTACCTCCTCGCTTAGCCAATTCCAATTATTAACTACTCTTACACTAAAAAAGTACTTTAATACATCCTGCAAAAAGTTTTCTTACGAAGCTTCAAACTATGACCTCTAGTTCTAGTGCCAACCATATCAAAATATCAATTCCTATCCACTCTATTACAACCATGAAGGAATTTAAAGACTGTCATCATATCCCCCCCCCAATCTTCTATATTCGAGTGATGGTAAGTCTAATTTCCTCAGCCTCTCATCATAACTGAGATTGAGTATTAATGGCACCAGTTCCGTGGCATGTCTTTGAACTTTTTCCAGCTTAACTACATGCTTTTTCAAGTGCAGATTCCAAAAGGGGGCTGCATTTTCAAGTTTTGGCCTCACATAGGTTACATAAATATTTCTGAACATTTCCTTTTCCATGTGCCTGAAGGCTACCCTTACAGTTGCTAAGAAAGCATATGCTGCCCTTACTGTGCCATTTATATGCATGTCTGGAGACAAATCGGCCAGTATGATAACTCCTAGATCTCTCTCATTCTCTGTCTCATGAAGTTCTATTCCTGTCACCGAGTAGCCAAGCTTGGGCCTTCTTGCTCTTGTACCCATTCTCATTACCTTACATTTTGAATAAGAATTTCATTAGCCACTTTTCTGACCACACATGGAGACTATTTAGATCTTCTTGAAGTTCTCTACCATATGCAAGGAACAAAAGTAACCCAAAAAACTGAACCTTATGGAACTCCACCACTAACTATTCTCTTTTCAGACACTGAGTGTCTTACTCTAACCCTTTGTTCCCTTCCCTCTAAGTATGTTTTTATCCATTTCAAGACATTTCCACCTATTCTAGCCATTGCTTACAGCTTCTTAGTAAGTTTCCCGTATGGGGCAGTGTCAAATGCTTTCTGGAAGTCTAGGTATATGCAATTTGCCCAGCCCTCTCTTTCCTGTAAGATTCGGCTTACCTCATCATAAAATTCTAATAAGTTTGTTACTGTTGACCTACCTTCTCTAAACCATGTTGTCTCACTGACAAAAAGTTGAAGGATTACAAGTGAAGAGAGATATGTTTCCTTAGTAGTTTCTCCTTAACTTTGCAAACTATGCTGGTCAAGGAAACAGGTCTATAGTTTAGAGCCGTATTCCTCCTTCCCTTTTCGAAGATAGGTATCACGTACACTTGTTTCCAGCATCTTGGAATCTCCCCTAACTCCAGAGACTTTTTAAATATGATACTTAGTGCCACTGATATTGAATTTGTGCATTTTTTAAGTACTTGAGGAGATATATCATCAGGCCCTGTAGTTTTCTGGCATATTCGTTACACATCTCTTGCTATCCCATTACATTTGACCCCCAGTACCCGGAATAGAGGGGTGCTAAGAATCTCTGGGGATCTTGTTGACTCCATTACCGGCCTAAGGATAGACACGCCTGGTGGTAGTAATGGTTCTGTGCTTAACCTTGCACCTCCTGATAGATCTGCTTCTTTTACTCTTCACCATTCTAACATTCGTGGCCTGATTTCTAACCTCTCGTCTGTGGAACAGAACTTGGGTACTTCCCTCCCCAACCTCCTCCTTTTTACTGGAACACAGCAGTCTAGCCATGCTTCCAATGACCAATTTCAAATCTCTCACTATAACCTGTATTCTCGTTTTCGTTCTAAAGGCGTGGTATGTGCCTACTGCAACTCTAACACTTTTATTGCAAGACTCATGGACTTTGAATCTCCTGATTTTGTTGTTCTCTGACTAAAAATCTATCTCTCCAGCACCACTATATTCCTTTGCTTATGCCACTGTTCTCCAAACTCAACTGATTTTGTGCCATTCTTTGAATATCTGTTCTATTGCCATGAGTCCTTGCTATCTTCTCACCCACATGCCGTAGTTCTCTATATTGGAGACTTCAATGTACACCACAGTGAGTGGCTTAATTCTTCTCACACTGATGTGGGAGGTAGTGAGGCCCTCGCTTTCTCTATTTCTCACGATTTGGAGCAAATGATTAAACATCCCACTTGCGTTCCCGATCGACACGAACATGCAGCCAAAATCCTTGACCTATTTCTTACTTCTAACCCTTCAAAATACTCTTATTCTGTCCTTTCCCCACTTAGTAACTCTGACCACTCTGTGATCTCAATATATTACATTTTCACTCCTCCACCAATTCCTCCTACTCAGAGCCACCTTTGGCACTCTGAGCATACCCAACGTGAAGAATTGTATAACTTCCTCTTTGATTTGCATGGGATGATTACTGCTTTCGGTCCCGCAACCTGATCAGGTAACCCTAAAAGTTGACGATATCATAACCTCAGGAATGGAGGTGTATATCCCCTCCTCTATGAAAACCTTTTCTCCCCCCAAACCTTGGTTTGAACGTGCCTGTTCCATGGCTATTCTGCTCAGATTCAAAGGTCTAAGGCCTCCTTTATAAGGAAACTTGATGACCTTAACTCCTCTCCTACTGACAAACGTTTCTGGTCCTTAGCCAAAAACCTCTCCAAAAAAGTTTCTGTAACTCAAGCTTTCCCCTTCTCATTCATTTTGATGGTTCTATAGCTTGCTCTCCAAGTGGCAAAGCCACTCTCTTTGGCTCTCATTTTTCTGTCAACTCTTCCATAAACGATTCCAGTGCACCTGTCCAGCAATCTTTTTTCCCTTTCTAACCCTATGCTCTCCCTTATCCTTTCATCACGCAAAGTTCATAAGGTTCTTCGCTCGCTAAAGACAAACAAGACATCTGGTCCCGATGGTATCCCTGCAAGGTTCCTTAAGGAGTTTGCAGATGAACTGGCTCCTGTGTTTTGCCGTCTTTTTTACCTCATTCTGTCAACCAGTATCTATCCTTCATCTTGGAAGCATGCTCTAGTGCAACCTGTTCCTAAGAAGGGTGACCACTCTATTCCTTGAAACTACTGACCTATTGTCCTAACCTCTTCTATCGCTAATGTTTTCGAAATTTTGCTCACTTCTGGAAATGCCTTGAATCTAACTCACTCATCTTCGATAACCAGTACGGCTTCCACAAGACAAGATCCACTTTTGACCTTCTGTCCAATCTTACTCATGTATGGTCATCTTCTCTGAGGAACTATGGGGAATCCTTTGTCATCGCCCTTGATATCGCTAAGGCTTTTGAGAGTGTCTAGCACAAGGCTCTGTTGACCAAACTCCCTGCCTATGGCTTTACCCCTTCTCTCTGTTCTCTGATTTCCAGTTTCTTGCTGATAGTTTTATATCTGTATTTGTTGACGGTGCAACATCTACCCCATTTCCTGCTACCAGTGGTGTTCCACAGGGCTCTGTTCTTTCACCTACTCTGTTCCTTCTCTTCATCAATGATCTTCTACAATCCCCATCTTCCTCTCTTCTTCATGAATTTGCCGACGATTCTACCCTTCACTTTTCCTCTGCCTTTTCTTCACAACCTTCATATGCTATTCATAATCAGTCTTGTATCACTCTTCTACTTGCAACTCCGATTTGCAGAGGGTATATAAGTGGGGCACCCAAAATTTAGTTAAAGTTAATGCCTCCAAGACAAAGTTTACGGCTATCTCTTTATTTTCTTCTACTCCTGATAGCCCTATTGTCTTTGAAGCTGACGAAATATTCCCTCTAAGTTAAATCAACATATTAATAATCCATATAGCCTTTAAATTGTCTTGGTGGAATTACATTATCCAAATTTCTAAATCTGCATCCAAAAAATTGGGGGTTCTGTTTCATTTTCGTCATTACTTTTCCTCTTTACAGTTACTTAAAATCTATAAAGGTCTTATCTGTCCCTACTTAGAATGCTGCTCACACATATGGGGTGCTTTTTCTTATACTTATTTCCTTGTTAGGTTGAATCTATGGCAGTCAGACTCATCAACGATCTTCTCTTACTTTTAATCTGGATTCTCTTTCTCTTCGCCTTAAGGTATCCATCAAGGAGAGAAATCACATGGTGTTATATTGCGAGATTTAGCCAACCGATGTATTGCATCTCTGCTTCTAGTCCCAAACTCATACGGTCGTTATTGATGAAGGAGTTCAATTTAAATTAGTTCTGCATAAACCTTCGTTGGACACGTGTGTCTGATATGGTTTCAGTAAGCCATTGAACAAACTGTGTTTTCTCTTGTGTATTCGTTTTGGATTATCTGAAAAAGAAATATGTCAAACTTGGTACTTACTATTAGTGCTAGCAAAACTAGCAAAGAAACATATTTGGTTTAAAGTTGTACAGGAAATCTGCAAAATGGCACATGGTTATTTCTGACTGGTTGTGATTAACTATTAGTAACAGATAGAAGTTGTACAGATAACTTTCGGACACCTTGCATAAATATAGGGGCCATTGTAGAATGCTCAACAAGACGGCCCCATTTTCAAGCCCCAGGCAGTGTGATAGGCAAAGCATCCACCTTCAACCTGTCAGTGTCCACCTTTCAAATGGGGACTGATAGTGACATTCGAATAACAATTTCCCTTCAAAGCAAGAAAATCTATAAGTAATAAATCATACAGTATTATTTCACAGGTTTACTTCTGGACTCAATAATACCATTATACCTCCAAAGAGGGGAGATTCAAAGGATATTATTATTATTATTATTATTATTATTATTATTATTATTATATATTTCTGTTT
The DNA here is from genome assembly GCA_037179515.1 of Halocaridina rubra. Lineage (NCBI taxonomy): Eukaryota > Metazoa > Arthropoda > Malacostraca > Decapoda > Atyidae > Halocaridina > Halocaridina rubra. The sequence continues at coordinate 136,330 of JAXCGZ010011351.1, forward strand.
TCTTTGTACTGGTCATATTTTGGTTTTGGCTAAATTTTTATAGCCGTATGCCCTTCCTGCCGCCAACCCTTCCCATTTACCCGGGCTTGGAACCGGCACCAAGTTGAGGCTGGCTTGCCCCTCTCAGTGGTCAGCATCAAGGGTCTGCTTTGAGTCCATATCTATTTGATCTGGTCTTGGATGTAGTAACCCAGGGTATTAGAGATCAGTCATCATGGTGTATGCTCTTTGCAGATGACATTGTACTATGTAGCAACAGACGAGAGGTAGTGGAGGAGCTTGAGGAGTGGAGAAGAGTGATGGAGGATAGAGGACTGAGAATCAGCAGGAAGAAAACAGAGTACTTGAGGTTGAGAGATGATGAGGATGGGAGGTCAATTTGCAGGGGAGGTGTTAAAAAGAGTTGAAAAGTTCAAGTATTTAGGAGCAACAGTAGCAGAGGATGGTGACCTAGGGTCAGAAATAACCCACAGAATACAAGCGGGATGGAAGAACTGGTAGAAAGTGTCTGGGGGTGCTGTGCGACAGGAGAATAGGGATTAAGTTGAGGGGTAATGTGCATAAGACAGTTGTGAGACCTGCGATGATGTATGGAGCAGACATGGGCAATAAAGAAGACACAAGAGAAAAAACTGGATGTGGCAGAGATGAGAATGTTGAGATGGATGTGTGGGGTGACAAGAAGAGATAAGATCAGAAACGAGATAATTAGAGGTACCTCAAAAGTTGGAGAAATATCAGATAATATACAAGAAAGTAGACTAAGATGGTATGGTCATGTCGTTAGGAGAGATGAACAGTATGTTGGGAGGAGGGTAATGGAAATGGATATACAGGGTAGGAGAGGGAGGGGGAGACCAAAGCATAGGTGGATGGATTGCATCAATGACGACCTGAGGTCTAAAGGTTTGATGGGTGATGAGGTAGGGGACAGGAACCTATGGAGAACACTGGCCAGAAACATAGACCCCACATAAAAATGGGAAAAGATGTAGACGAAGAAGATTTCTGTTTTCTTTAGTATAGCATTTTATACCTTCATTATCCTTGCATTATTGCTTATATTACCGTTATTATTATTATTTGCCATTGCCATTAATTTCAGGTTATCTGCACATAGCTTAAAATATTCCCCAAATTATTCATAAGAGTATTTAAAAAACTGTTTGCATTATTTCTGGCATGTAATGCACATAACACATAAATATCACCTTTACACAGCTGCACTGACCACGAGTTGAATACCGGTTTCACTGAAAGTAAATCACTAAACGAGTTAAGTAGATTCCGAATGCTTTGAAAGAATGAGAAAACCAACTGGCATGATATTTCTACGGGTAATACTTATTGATAAGGATGGCTAGCATCACTGTTCATAAATTTTAAACAAATACAAGAGATATTGTAAAACTTAGTGGAGCCAGTAGAATTTATATACCTGTAGCAATCATTTGCATCTGTTGTTTGATCTTATATGTGGAGCAGCAGATAAACATGATATTTGTGCGATTTAAAGAATACGTGTTTCAAGATTATATAGTTTGCAGATACTTTAATAATCGAGACAAGAACTTTCTCTTTCCTCCGATTAAAATACTCGTTTTCCTAAGTCGTCTATGTATCTAGAAGGATAAAGAGAATAACTTTTCTTCTTTTTCATCTTTGCAGATATGAAGGTTCCTCCATCACTGTCCAGATTACGGTCTGCAACAGTACACTAGCTGTAGTTGCCTAGCAGCAGGGGCTGGTTGATGAGGGTCACTCTTGCATTCTTCACTTAAGGTGATGCTTCATACATCATAACAAGCACCTGGACTACATACCAAGTAATTATAAGACCAAGAATAAGTACTTGGGTCACAAATATATTTTTACATTTTTTTTCTTTTTAGATAATTTCATAAATTTGTTTGTTACCCTGTTAGATAATTTGGAAACGATAAAAAATAAAGAAGTGTGTGGAATACTTTATTTACAGACCCAGACATTATATATATTTATATATGTACACATTCGTAATATGAATATGAAAATAAGATTGGTATTGCAAACAATACAACACGTGCAATGTTGCAAAGTATCAGTATAAAACCACAGTCTTTGTAGAACATGATAACAGACTGTAATCTATCTAAAACACATATAATGAGAAATTGAAGATTTTACACTTATCAATACGACAGTACACAATAAAGGTATTTGACCACCAGCGCTACAAAAAACACACCCTCAGTTATTTTCTAGAGAAAAAAGTGGATTTCTCTTCCATGTAAGGGCTGGACGCAAGTATGGAGTAGCACTCTATATGTAGAGTATAACTGATTTCAATCACTGTATAATCTTTAGGTGCGATTCTAAAAGTATAATGCAAGATGTGAATGTATATATATAAATAAAAAATCAATGTTTAATGGAAAATCATTCAACACTCCAAGTAATGCATTGAAAACTAGTATAGAAACTAAGGTGTTGATAACATGAAAAAGTTTATACGAGGTAAGGAACAGTTAATATATGCGTGGATTATTCATTCTCATGCTATTCTAGAATATAAATCAAGAACAAAATTTAATGTCCAACTAGCAACTCAAAAAAAGAGTCTTATGAAGGAGAGGGGACCAACTTCAGAAATGCTGAGAAAGTTTCTCAGGATAATTTAAAGTCATTCATCTGAAGCTTGACACACAAGTGAAATTATGTAAAGCTCCAAAATAAGAATATACAAGTTGCATAAATAGATCTTAGCTATGACAGCATCAAGGCACACCCTCTCCGAAATACAGTTCAATATGATTTGGTCCTCTCTATGGTGATCAAAATGTAAAAGGTAAAGTGGTCACTGATCTCTACTTGCCAAAATTACTTTCAAGTTTTATATAACATTGCATATATTTACAACTAAATTGCAAACTAGCAGATTATAATGCATTTCATAGTATATCTGCCAAATTCGATTATACAATCATGTCTAGTTCACATCACTTCCCCCAAGTTTGCCACTACTGTATATAAGGTACACATATATTCCCTCACTAATATTTCTTGGCACTAACTGGCCATTTCGATCCAGTGCTTATTTTTAATCAAAGTTCACAAAACACAGTATCACAGATGATACATTCTCACCTTTAAAATTCTTCACAAATTATTTGTGACAAAGAGAAAATTAAAGTACAAGAAGTAGAATGTACCAATACTAAACAGGATTATACATAAATAACCGTTTTATCACTTATATTCACTATTGAAATACGCAAGTCTCTGCTTCCTCAATTCTGAAAGTTCTGCAACAATTAGAAACGTGTACATTAAAGTATTATGAAAAACTGGACGAAAATTATAAAAAGGGAGAATATATAAGCTATCTCAAAAGTCACAACTCCCCAAGTCATAAATAGAAAATCTTAGGGCACGCAGCAAATCAAGAGTACTATAACTGTGGAGCAGGGAGAATCTTGACAAAAGGTTACATTCAATTCAGATCTAATTTCATCATGTTTAAATCTAATGTCAAGTATATATAGTAATTCAATCTGTTCATGTATGCAATGGGTATTAACAATTTCCAGCCTAAGGTAGAATTCTTATTTAGAAAGAATAATAAGCAACACATTGGTAACCATTCGGCAATAAGTACATTTCTTGAAAAGTAATACTGTGTGTATATATATATATATATATATATATATATATATATATATATATATATATATATATATATATATATATATATATATATATATATATATATAATTTTGCTAGTCCCTTGTTAAAAGGTAATTTTCTTACTTTAGTTTAGCTTCCCTGCTGTTCCTATCAGGAAAAGGTACTAAGTGCAATATGCCTGCAGTGAGAGCAAAGGGTTTACACCCTTGTATTCCCTGTTTATCATAGGATATAACTGAGAGATAATGTTCCTAGTGGTGAGGGAGAAAGAATGCAACTTTCATATTCATTGTCTATTGTGTAAGAGCTAAAATATATTTCTGATGACAACGTTGAAAATATAACTCATTTATAGTCCTTCCATGTCATATGAGGCGACTGAAAGGGATAGGTGAGCAAGAGACTGGATATCACATCTTTTAGAATTTATTTTTCTTGCCACAGAATAGCTGATGGAAGAGGCCTTTATCATTCAACTGTAGCCAGGGCATGACAAAGATCAGCTACATCGCCTTTATCATTCAACTGTAGCCAGGATGCTGGCTTCAAAGGGACACTGGCATGAATTTAGCAAAAACTATGACGCCATAACCTATCAGAGAGGGTAAGGTGGCAACAACTGAAAAATATGAGATAGCAAATCTCCGACATGCCCTGCCATGCTTGACTCTTTGCCAGATTTTTCCAGCAAGAAAAATTCTGGGAGGAAGGGACTATCAACATACCAATCCCTTTTAGCTGCTTCCTACTACATGGATGAAATGAAATAGTGGCACTTTTTCTCTCTCAGAAAATACTACCCTGATAAACATCAACAAAAAACTTCATAACACTAAATACCAAAATATCCAACATACTTTTGAGTTGGGCATGGATACAATGTGCTTACTGAGTAACGTCAGCAAAGTTTTCTACTTTATACATTGTAGTAAACGAAATGTACAATGAATAAACTTAGTAGCTGTGTACTTTTAAAGAACTAAAAAATTTACAAGATGGGAGGAAAGAACATAAACTGAGTAATAAATACACTATATCTATTTGTGAGCTCATCTCTTTCATCTCAGCATATATCTTACGTCTTTTTCAATTCAGAGTACTGATATTAGTGTCAAGCTCTCTCACAACACTCTATGCACAAGTCATATAAATTAAAACGAAATTTGACTCATTACATATCAACTTGAAAACATGAATATGCTTCAATAAATGCATCTTGGAACTAGGCTCGCAAATGCCTTACACATGTTTCCAAAGTAGCAATCAGCTGACAGTACAAGTGGAAGGATGGTAAAAAGAGGATGAATGTGCCAAGCAGGTATTTAGTTATGGTAAGTTTCTCCTAAAATGACAAAGAAAATGACTTAAGCGAGAGGGGAATAATAACAACCTACAATTCGGCTCTAGGTGAATTCGTCTACATATACAATTCAACTTACAGATAAAACTAGAGAGAAAGCTGTTAGCATTAAACGAGCACTTATAAACTTCTTTTTCTTAATGAGCAATCTACCACTACATGACAATTTGTTTTTCCTAAAGAGAACAATATGTATCAGTAACAGCACCTTTCAATTTTAAAATTTCATTTCTCTTTCGCTTGTATCTTTTTAGCTTCGACAGCAATCTTATTGTGTCTTTTTTAAATGTGGAATTTTATTTAGTAACTAAAAAAATCTTTTTTTTTTTCTTTATTGTTAGTTAGCCTTTAATTTTTCTAAATAGTTTAACACCTCCAAAGATCTAAGCAGTTGTCTCATATATAAATTTTACTTGTATTATTTTACACTTTTTATAAGCTTGTAGATGGAATGTATCCGTATTTGAATTGTTGTAGACGAATTGCTGTAGACAAATTTGCCGGATACCATACAATTCAAGCTTCAGTTCACTTTCATAATATTCTTAGCTGCATGCAACACACCTTTACAATTTCTCAACAAGTACATTGCAAGTCTAAGTATTAAATCTAATTACATGCTAAAATCACTATTTCTGCAGACTTCAATTTCAGTTATTCCCATACTGTTAATTATCCCCAAAACGAACAAACTATAAATTTTCTGTTCGAGTTTTTAAAAGTTGTGAGTATATTTAAATAGCAGTTAATGGAAATAATTTTAGAAAGAGATTTCCTTTTGGTGGCGAAAGCCCTTAGTACTAAGTAATTTTTCAATTTAATTTAATATGAAAGATACATCACTTCTACAATTATTTAAAAAAAAAAAGGTACTTTCAAATATCTTGACAATCATATGTAAGGTTCTCCCAGAGCAGCACATATTCAGAACTGATGAAGTACATATATCAATAGAAAATACATTTCTTCAAATCATAAACCTCATGCATGTATCCACAACTAATGATGTAAACAAACAAAAGCACTAAAAAATGTAACGCCCATACAGAAGCTAACTAAACTACAATAGCATAATGTTCTGCAAGTTTCATTTTAGAAATTGATATTCCCACAACTGCAAATGTTTAAGGGAAGTATCACAGGAATAGCTTCAATTAAACACACCAAAATTCTGATGTAGTGGACACTGCAAACGATAATCCTACGGCTTAGTTTTGGAAATAGATGAGGCATGGAATCGGTCCAATGCACATTCTACATCATGGACAAAATAACAGTATTGAAAAGATGGCAAACAAAATTGTTATATAACGTTACTAGTGGTTTTAAAACAACTGAAGCTCTAGATTATAACAGGAGAAAAATTCATCTGTCATCATGAATAATAATTAGTAATTAATACCAGTTTTTTCATAATACTGCATGCAAATGTTGCAAGACTAATCAATATGGAAACAGGCAAAAGGACAGGAGATCCAGAGGGAAAACGACCGTAAAATATTGCAAAGAAACTAAAGACAGGAAACAATTTAAAAAGTGATTCTGATAATTCTTTCCTGAAAACAGATGAAGTGAATAACAAAAAGCAAAAAAGAAAATTCAAGGATGAGAAGGAGAACAACTGCGTGAAAAGTCAGTGGGATGTGAAGAAAAAAGATATTCTATTTATGCAACTGCTGTCTAGCCTTTTAGCTGGAAACTGTACAAAGTTTGTTATCACAATCCATAAAATATAACGTAATTCAGGAGCTTCAATAATGTAAATCTTGATTGTGCCAGAATAAAAAAAAAATCATTATAGAGCATCCCACAAAATATCAACTGTCTACTGTTTATTCCTACAAGTATGGCATAAATGACAGAATATAAAACTTAAGTTGATTTATTTTCCTTTTAGTTACCATAGAAACAGGTATGCTTGCTTTACTGCTTAATAAAATATAATTATAGTGCTTGACACCAATATTTAGTAATCATTCCTAATAAATATTGTGAGGCTAATGAAGCACAAATGCATTATGCATATCCAGATACTAAAGCCATACTGACTTATATTCCGATAGTTCAAGCCATACAAATCTATTGTTCTTTAAAAGAAGAAAATTTTAAAAGATTAAGCGACACTTAACGTCGATCCAGCAGAGCATCTTCTGAAATTTATCAGTAGAAAGGTATTTATTTACATTGCCTGGTCACACCCTAATCAAAAGCTTATCATTATCAACAGATATTGCCTTTTATAATGTAATCTATATTTTCTTGATATGATATCAGTGAATCCTAGAACATTTTCATGACAAAATAAAAAAACTGCATCCCAAAAAAATGTTTACTACAATTGCATATGTATATTCATCTCTCTTAGCAAGTATCACTTCAAATAGACCCTTTCATTCATATCTGCAACAAAGGTTCCTCCCAATAATATATTACAAATAAAATTTAATACAGAACACGTTCCATTTTGATGGTCTAGTTCTACAGGGTATATAATGTACCCAACAACTCTATACTTTAGAAATGCAAAAACTTCATATTCAAGTGATTACCATACATACGGTCTCTTCTTTGCCTTTCCAGGAGTTTCATGTGCAAGTAAAAGAGGGAAAATTTATAGATACAGAATGAAGAGACAAAAATAATTAAATACAGTATATTCAAAAGGTTCATATCGATATATTGGCAATAAAATTATAAGAACATGTCATCCAATAATGCAAAGCATGTCTTTTTTTCATAGGAAATGACACCAAAAGAGTAATGTTCACTTTTCAAGTGAAGAAATACCTTCAAATACTAACATTAAAACATAAAAACAATATTCAAAAAAATAAAAGGTTTTTCATATATATACTGTACACTCTATATGTACACACTTTCATTAGAATAAAGAGAAAAAATATAGTAAGTCTGGATTAAAAAATAACCAACATACTACACATGCCCTCAATTTTTACAAAATGTACACAGGCACACACACTCAAACACTATGATTGTGGTAAATGCAGCCATTCTGACTCAGCTGGTATAAGTAAAGGGGAATGGAACTCAAAAGAAGCCCCTTCAGCAACACCAATCTATTAAGACTGTAAGCACAACCTAAAATAAGGTTCTTCAAAAACTGGTCTATAAATGGTCTATGTCTTTGAGTGAGTGAAAATGTCAACGAAAGAAATCACAGCATATTATCAAAACAGAAGCATATATATTATCACAAATAGTTTTTTCAATATTGTATAAATATTGACCACTAACTTCATTTTTTACCTCTCATTATTCTTGACCAAAACCTTCCGTTTCTTCGATAGCAAATGTCAGCTTCTCAACCAGCTGCTCGTATGATTTGTAAGGTGGGAGATCGAGTCGATTGAAGCAGGTGTGAGAACGTGGGAGCCATGTTTCTTTACCTACTTTTTCAATGCAGAACTTCTGGGGACCATTACTTCCTGAAATTGTGACTCCATAAGTATTCACTGATTCCTTTCAATTAATTGTTACATATACAAAGGGAATAAATAATTATTAAAAATTTCAGAAAATATAATTACAGTGAGCACAGTGATAAACAATTAAGTAGCGCCATCACATCAAGTACATAATATATATTAGCAATAAAAAATATGATGATAAAAGTCCTTGTGAAAACATATGAATTTCGACTTTTGATATGTGCTGATGTCCTAAAAAATCTAAAAGTTTTATATACTCCAAAAATATAAATCACATAATTTTAATTGGTACTGGCTGGTCTATTTACGAAAATTCTTTGAATAGTCTAATTAAATACTGTATAAAAAAGTATGATATCTAAATGAAAGTATGAACCTGACTTTGGGGTAAAGAAGAATTCACGATATCATGCATAAAATAAAGATAGTTGAGTAACAATCAAGATTGGAATTTCAGAAGACTACTGTTTAGTTTAATAGTGAAAATCTGGTATTTTTGAAAATTATATAAAAAAAACTTCAAGCTAACACACTAATTATATCTGAGGCTACAGAAAAGAGTATGCTTTTGTGTAGGAGTGCCATAAATTGACTGAATCAAGATAAAAGTGCAACTGCCAATGCCCAAATATGAATACTACACTCGGGTCCAGGCAGATATAATAATGTAGTTTTCAAATTTTATAAATTTACAGCAGCCATCAATCAGCCAATAAAATTCCTTGCACTCTTCATGTGCACCACCAATAAAAACCACATAACTCACCCATTAACTCGGCAAAGCCTCCTACTGGCACTCGGCATGTTCCTGTCACAAACTGCAAGAGTCTGGCTCTCTTTTCATTGTCAATTTCTCTCACAAACTGAAAAAATATAAACCCAGTTGCAATAGATAACAACAATTTTAAAAAGAGCTTGAGAAATAAATTCATTTTCATATTCATAGAAAAAGGTCACACATGAAATAAACCCTATTAGCACTGATATATAACTGACAATCATCTGAGAAAATGGTAGTGAAGTACAAAATATACAAATAAAAAGTCTAGAATACTGTATACGGAAAACAGCATGAGTGATAATTGATACAAATACTAAAAATTATCTGAGAAATATCAACAGCTGTTCTGTCAAAAAAAGTATCACAGCTCTGCAAATATTGTTGCTGGAAGGAATTACTCATTTTTTAAGCAAATTAGTAATATTCCATATGTCCTATTTTTGTAAGTGACATGAAAGGATACATACCTACCTATATACAGAAAGGACAAGTCAAAGCATACAACCATTTTGAGCAAAGTATGCCTTGACTCTTTAGGTGAGGAAATTATAAATGGGATATCTGTAGTTCCTTTGCAACACCCCCCTTATATTATCTATTTCTTTTTTTATGAGCGACACCAGGACAATAAAGGCTCGGGCACAAGTAAACATTAAGACGAAGGGAAGGAAAAAGGTTATGGACAAGGCAGAGATAAGGTAATGATACACAAGACTGAAAAAATAGTCAGAGTACTGAGGACCTAGAGATAAGGAGGCTAGGCCCTTAGATGATGACAGATCTGCTTTTTGAAGGAAGAGAAGTCATAAGAATTTGGAAAGGCAGGAGGAAGAAAGTTCCAGTCTGGAGGTAGAAGGGAAGAAGCAGTCACTGCACCACCAATCCGCGAGCTACAAATCTCCACACAGTACCTGTGAGACAAGGCCGCTTGGCGAGTGCTACATGGCCTCAGAAGTGGGGAAGGGATGCAACTCGCCAACTCATCAGAGCAGCGATGGAAGTAGTAGCAATAGAAAAGAGAAAGGGATGATACCTTTTGGCAAATAGAGAGAGAATCCAGATTAGAAGTAAGAGAGGGCTCATTAATGAGACTGACTGCCCTGGATTCAACCCGATCAAGGAGATAAGTTTAATAAGCAGCATGCTAGATGTGTGAGCAGTATTCTATGCAGGGTCGGATAAGACCTTTATAGATTTAAAGTCACTGTAAAGAGGAAAAGTAATGACGAAAACGAAATAGAACCCCCAATTTTTTGGATGCAGATTTAGAATGTTGGATTGTGTGCTTCCTTCAAGACCAGGTAGAAGCTATATGGATTCCTAATATGTTGATAGAATTAAGAGGGTAAATTTCGTTAGCTTTGAAAACAATAGGGCTATCAGGAGGAAAAAGATAAAGAGATAGCCAGAACCTGCATCTTGGAGGCATTAAATTTAACTAAATTTTGGGTGCTCCACTCAGATAACCTCTGCAAATCGGAGATGAGAGTAGAAGAAAGTGATACGAGACTGATTACAAGTAGCAGATGAAGGTTGTGATGAAAAGGCAGAGGAAAAATGAAGAGTAAAATCATTGGCAAAGGCGTGAAGAAGAGAAAGATGGGGATTGTAAAAGATCATTGATGAAGAGAAGGAACAGAGTAGGTGAAAGAACACCACTGGTAACAGGGGATGGGCTAGATGTTGCACCGTCAACATCTACAGATATATAACAGTCAGAAAGCAAACTGGAAATCAGAGAACAGAGAGAAGGGGTAAAGCCATAGGCAGGGAGTTTGGTCAACAGAGCCTTGTGCCACAATCTGTCAAAAGCCTTAGAGATATCAAGGCGATGACGAAGGATTCCCCATAGTTCCTCAGAGAAGATGACAATACATGAGTAATATAGGAAAGGTCACCAGTGGATCTTGCCTTGCGGAAGCTGCACTGGTGATAGGAGATAAGTGAGTTAGATTCAAGGTATTTCAAGAAGTGAGCATTGAGCAAGGTTTCGAAAACTTTAGCGATAGAAGAGCTTAGGACAATAGGTCGGTGGTTTGAAGGAATAGAGCGGACACCCTTCTTAGGAACAGGATGAACTAGAATGCTTCCAAGATGAAGGCTAGATACTGGTTGACAGAATGAGGCAAAAAAGACGGCAAAACACAGGAGCCAGTTCATCTACAATTTCCTTAAGGAAGCTTGCAGATACCATCAGAACAAGATGCCTTGTTAGTGTTTAGTGAGCAAAGAACCTTATGAACTTTGCGTGAAGAAAAGATAAGGGAGGGCATAGGGTTAGAAAGGCATAAAGACTGAGGGACAGGTGCACTGGAATCGTTTATGAAAGAGTTGGCAGAAAAAAAGAGAGCCAAAGAGAGTGGCTGTGTCAGTGCAAGCTATAGAACCATCAGAACGAATGATAGGGGGAAAGCTTGCGTTACAAAAGTTTTTGGAGAAGCTTTTGGCGAAGGACCAGAAAACCATGGAGCAGACACAGTCAAACCAAGGTTTAGGGAGAGAAAAAGTTTTTGTAAAGAAGGGGATCTACACCTCTATTCCTGAGGTTATAATCTCGGCAACTTTTATGGTTGCCAGATCAGGGGCGGGACCAAAAGCAGTAGTCATCCCATGGGAAGTCTAAGAGGAAGTTAAGAAAATCTTCATGTTGGTTACTCTCAAAGTGTCAAAGGCGGCACTGAGTAGGAAGGATTGGTGGAGGGGGAGCAAAAATGGAAGAGACTAAGATCACAGAGTGGTCAGATTTACCAGGAGGGGAAAACAGAGCATAAGAGTAGTTTGGAGGGTTAGAAGTAAAAAATAGGTCAAGAGTGTTGGTTGTATGTTTGTGTCAATCGGGAACACAAGCAGGATGTTTGATAATTTGCTCCAGATCATGAGTAATAGAGAAAGCAAGGGCCTCAAAACCTCCCACATCAGTGTGAGAAGAATTAAGCCACTCATTGTGGTGTACATTGAAATCTCCAATATAGAGATCTTCAGCGTGTGAGTGAGAATTTAACATGGACTCATGGCAATAGGACAGATACTCAAAGAAAGACAGTAAGTCAGTGGAGTTTGGAGAACAGTAGCAGAAGCAAAGGAATATAGTGGTAGTGGAGAGAGCGATTTTTAGCCAGAGAACATCAAACTCAAGAGATATAAGGTCCATGAGCCTTGCAATAGGAGTGTTAGTGTTGCAGTAGGCACAGACCCCTCCTTTAGAACAAAAACGGGAATACAGCTTACAGTGTGAGATTTGAAATGGGTCAGTGGAAGCATGGCTAGACAGCTGAGTTTCAGAGAGAAGGAGGAGGTTAGGGAGGGAAGTACCCAAGTGCGATTCCACAGACGAAAGATTAGAGTTCAGGCCACGAATGTTAGAATAGTGAAGAGTGAAAGAAGCAGATCTAAAACACAGAGATAATGTTCTAGTCACGAACAACAGGAAAAAAATTGAGGAAAATGCAAAGCAAAAGAGAGTCAGAGGATGCTCAATACCTAAGATGGACAGAAACCACCTACTGCACAACAAAGGAACTACAGTACACAAAGTACCTCAGTTAAATCCCACCTTACTTCCCCAGCTCCACTCAGTCTGTATCCACCCCATAATAGGGATAAATTGTGACACAAAGCATTAAAACGTTATTTGGAAATGACATATATACATATACATGGCCTCATTACCCCTTGTAAGGGGTGTGGTTGAGACAAGAAACATGCATTCACCAAAATCCACATACACATTAACTACTCCTCTTAGCTCCTTGGGGATAAAGGTAACAAATAGTGACAAGAATATGCATGAAGGATCCGCAACTCTGATTTCTTCTCTTTGATATATAGCACAATTTAAGTTTGTCGTAATCAAAACACGTAAATTCAACTGTAGAATAAAGACCATAGCACTACAAACAAGTGAAAAACAAGAAAAGTTCTTTCAAATACCTGTAATATTATTATTACAAAGTTCTAACTGAAGATGCTCTTGATTAAAGCAGGTAACCTTAGCTTTATGACAAATGTTCATATTTTTTTATCTATTACCTCCTTTGCATGCAATATCAACTTAATACATACAGCATATACATACTAAGCTTACCTGCCAGAACCAAATGACTTGCTTAGAGGACCTATTATAATGCCTGTATATGGTGTTCTTTTGCCAATCATTGATATCTATTTCTTGCATTCCACAAAGTAACAGTTCCAATTCCCTTTCATCAAAATATTTCAGCCATTCCAAAGGAACAACTTCAGAAAAACCTTCCAAAAAGTGCCTTGTCTGTGCTTCCTGGCCTCGAGTCAGTCTCCACTGCATCATTAACCTGGATTAGAAACATACAACAGCTTTAGTAAATAGGATATAAAATAACCAGTTCAAAACGTAAAATAACTAGTTCGTAAGAATATACTAAATATTTAAATATGCACCAGATGGGTAAATATAGCACTTAAGGAAACCATTCTTTGCATATGATGTAACGACTGTGGCAAAATCTCTGAGACAGCATGCTTTCATTATGTCCTACCCATCCTAACCTATTCTATCAGCAGTTTAATAGCTGAAACAAATAATCATTTGGGAGCAGATATTTTATGCAACTCTTCTCAGGGCTACTTACAACAAACACGAAACAGAGGGGCAGTAAAAGTTCTTACTACTATATGGATATCTGAAAGACAGCACAAATAACTAATATTTAACTAATTGCCAAGTCTTAATTTCCAAGAAGTGACTTAGAAACATCACGATATGCATTGAGAAATTAACAAAAAGTGGGTATTTCAAAACTAGCGTATACTTTCCACTTACTAAGTGAAGCGATCGAGGTATATTAGTGTCTTGTAAATCTGTGCTTTCACTTAGTCACCGCCCTTGCATGGGGGATTGCAGACATTCTATTTGTAAGCATGCATAGTAAAACAAATTCATCTACCTATTATTCAGAAGACTATAGTAAAATCTCCTTTCCAATATTTTTGAAGGTCCAAGTTTTGGGAGACTTCAATCTAACTCGCAAATTAGATTATATCCCTAAAGTATAAATACTAAAATTCACAAACCGATAACTATAATTGCTAAATATTGTATACAAAACAGAGAGTAAGCCTCATGGCAAGTTTTAAAAGCAATATAGGTTTATAATTCCTGGGAGGGAAAAGTGTCTTGTAAATCTGTGCTTTCACTTAGTCACCACCCTTGCATGGGGGATTGCAGACATTCTATTTGTAAGCATGCATAGTAAAACAAATTCATCTATCTATTATTCAGAAGACTATAGCATAAATACTAAAATTCATAAACAGATAACTATAATTGCTAAATATTGTATACAAAACAGAGAGTAAGCCTCATGGCAAGTTTTAAAAGCAATATAGGCTTATAATTCCTGGGAGGGAAAAAAAAAAAGAATAATAATGTCCAACTCTAAACTGATCAGTTTCACTGGGAAAGGTATCCTACTTGAGGAACAAAAATATCACTTACTAAAATACATAATTTTCATATGATATATATGAGCATATATACTATCAAAGGTGGTACTTCATCACAACAGGAAAGTTTTACTTACTCAATATATTCTTCTTTGTTTTCTTGCGTAACTACAATATCTTTGCCTCCAGGTTTCAGTTCCACTTCTTCTATTTTTCCCAGTACTTCAAAGTCAGTGGAAAATGACATTTCCAAGCCACACTCCTGAAAAATATTGGATAAATTTGTTTTTTTTAATTGTTAATTATAAAGATTTAAAGAGTGTGATTACATACTTGCTCCAACATTACTGATCCTTTGTGGCACTCATATAAAATTCTATAGCAATTTAACAATCACAGCAAAAAGTTCAGAATTACATGCGTTAATCAAATTCAAGTCGGATTTCATGAGACCCATGAATTAACCCTATTAAATTGGACTGCATCCTAATGAATCTAACAGTGTCCAAAAATGAATCATATCCTGCCCACACTCACTGCCAATATCACTTGTTTCTCAACATAAAAATTTGGGAAAAGGGAAAGGACAACCATCCCTATATTCCCCAAAGGGGTCATAAGGAAACAAGAGTGATGAATTCTTTCTTTCCCATACACATATAACCTATATAGTTCTCTTACTCTTACGAAATGCAAGAGATACAATATTTCTCCCTTTCATAATATACAAAGGGAATGCATGGGTTTCATTTTTCCCTCTCCTTAGCAGGTGTTTTTATTAATAATTTCCCCAACTTAACCTAGAAAAGTAGCTAAAGTCATAATATGAGACTTGGGTCAATAAAATTTCATTCTTTTGCACCAAATTCTCATCTCAGATGCTGTGTGAATACATACTACAGATTGAGCTTCGCATTATTCTACATTATGTAATGCAGAAAGATTGTGTGCTAAGTAAGGGATTAATATAGCGAAAATCTGAAACACAATTATTATTTGTGTTTGCTTTCACATGCAGTCACCCTCCTAGACCTGCAAAAAACGGTAGTAAACACACAAAAACAAGTATGACAAGATTACATTCATGCTTTATCTTAGAACATATAATTCTATCAAATTTCATACCTAAATAGCAACTTATGTTATTAGTCTTACTGAATTTTTGGCATACAAGAGGTTTTGATCTGGTTATAGTACAATATGAAGCAACCTATATGACAGTTATTTCTTCTACAGTATTATGGATTAAATCAAGTATGCTTATGAGGTACATAACTAGTAATATTAATTTGTATTTGAATTTGAAAATCTTAATAGCATTCTCTTATTATCCCTTTACATCTGACAAGTCACACCACTCCACGTCTCTCTTTCTCTTTGCTTTCATTCTCATGCTTTCTTGGCGCCTGAGGCTGATGAGGGCATTTTTCTTTACACATTCTGGCATCACTTATTTAATAAAAAATAAAACGGTTACTCTTCCTTACCTCAATATTATTATCCCTTATCCAAACGAGCGAGTTGTAAAACTCTGGGTCTATGGATTCTAAATCCTTCATGGTTAGCTTCTTGTTTAGCATTCGCTTATAAAAGGGCATGGTAAATCCATTGTAAATAAATTTGCCGTGGTATAAGGCCTGAAGAGAAAGAGAAAATATGTAAGCAAAGTAGGAACCTTTAAGCATTTTACTACAATACTTATGATGATATGAATTCAAAACGATTTGCATTGAGTAACACATACTGTAAAAGTTTGCAACTACAGGTATTATGTGTAAAATATTGCATCTTGTAAATATGAATAACCCTAAGAACATTAAAAACCCATAAATTGCTAGGTTAGGAATCAACATAGTTAATGATCTGGTGTTACTAATCATTATAAGATTCAAAAAATCATCTATAATTGTACAAGATATTCGTAAAAAGAAGTAATGCTCACCATTGCAATAAATCGTCCAATAAACTTGAAATATGTTAAATGGTCTGGATTAACTTCTGATGCTGGATTTATTTGCAGGGAATAATTGTTTTTGTTGGCATATTCAAAAAGGCAATACATTGGGTTGAGAACCTCGTGGGATAGTTGGAAGAACCATTCTCTGCAATAAAAAAGTTACTATTAATAATAATTTGCTAAATGGGGCAAAGGAAGAGGAAAGATAAAAGAGATATGTGTATAATCCAAAAAACAACTAAATTAAAAAATAATTAATAAAAAAAGAATGAGTCAGGGCTGGATACCTAAGAGAAACACAAACTGAGTTCAAACTCGTGTCACATACTTCTATCATATTCGTCATTGATATAAAACTTGAAAAAATTGCACATCAATTTTTTATTCTTTCTGCAGAAAGATATAGCAATCTAGACTAACCTCTAAGTTAAGAGATCTACTCAAAATATATGTAGGTCTTACTTTTATTCAGAACTGACTTACCTTGCAACACCTCCATAGTCTAAACCATCTTCACCCCTAAATATAATGAACAGCCTTCTCCTCAGCTCATATGCCGGCAATCTCATGACTTGATGGAAAGAATCTTCAAAGAGAGTCTGGCGAGTAACACTAATTTTTATGTGGCCTGTTACAGCATTACTGAAAAAAAAAAATATATTTGTGAGAGATCTTTCTTAAACTGAGAGAAAAGCTGAGAAAGAAGAAAATCCTTTTTACATTATAAATGCTATAATGAAACATATGTAAGTAACTAAAGTGATTTATACAGTGAAACCAAAAAACAAGGTGGTGTTGGAAAGCAACTCTAATATATATATATATATATATATATATATATATATATATATATATATATATATATATATATATATATATATATATATATATATATATATATATATATATATATATATATATATATATATATATATACACAGTATGTATTATATAAAACATAAGGAATAGAGTATTAACGAATTTTAATATATTAATAATAAAATAATAATACAGTACAGTACAGCATTACATATATCAATACATGGGTAGATAATGGGTAGGTGCTTGTTCACATCTGTGAATGTTCGCAACTCAGTTGTTTCTAAGTAGGGGAGCTTCTGTGTGTATATATATATATATATATACAGTGCTCCCTCATTTATTGCGGGAGTTCGGTTCCAGGACCCGCCGCAATAGGTGAAAATCCGTGAAGTATGAGCACCACATATACATAGGCATTTTATATTTATTTTTACCTTTACTGTATAAACCCTGCCTGCACTGTTAACAAAGCACCCTTTACTTTATTAATAACAGCGTGCAAGCGGAAATTTATATGAACGTGATAGGTAAGCTTACCGTGAATGACGTGTACATACTCCACAGCCAATGACAGCTTTAAGGCTGCTTTTTGGGAGAGAACATGGTTATGGAGTGTTGCTGTCGCTGTTTCTTCTTTTGGGCGAAGATGGTCTTTTAAGGAGTCATGGCATCGTCAATAATATTGCAGAAGTGCACTGAACGAACCATATTATTGTCATGCTCCTGCGACAGTTGTTGGAGTTCTTTTGCCATGTTATACATGGCTGCCAGACGTTCGAGTATAAGGCCAGGTTCTTCGACTTCTTTGTGCGTTTCCTCTGGTTATTCTTCTTCCTCTTCTTCGCTCGCTGATTTTGTCATTTCCTCCAAGTCCTCATCAGTCAAAGACAGCGAGTGGCAGTCTATCAGTTCATTCACGTCTTCGTGAGTCATATCTTTAAAGCCTTCTACTAGCAATGCAGCCAACTTCACAGCTTTCGCAACTGCCGAGTTATGGACTTCATCAGGAGCGAATCCCTTGTAGTCGTAGATGACTTCGGGCCACAATTTCTTCCAGCTGGCATTGATTGTGGCCGGCTTCATCTCTTTGATTGGATTCTGAATATTTTGAAGGCATGTAGCAAACGTGTAGTTGCTCCAGTACGTCTTCAGTGCGAATTCTTTGTCCGCATCCAAGGAGTCAACCAGGCTCACCAGGTCATTTCGTATGTAGAG
>JAXCGZ010011351.1:160000-175000 GCA_037179515.1 Halocaridina rubra
ATATATATATATATATATATATATATATATATATATATATATATATATATATATATATATATATATATATATATATATATATATATATATATATATATATATCTTAGTCTGCAAAGTCTTGATAATAATAAATATTCCATATAATTTCTGTTAACATTCATTGCCTGACAGCTAAGCATCTATACATGGACACTCTACAGACTGCACGAACATGGCCAGAAAATAACATAAAAATTTACATTTATAAATAAGATCAATTCCTTCATTGTAAACATAAAGATTGCAACTACATATATTGCTTGTATGCATATGATTCAAAAGCAATAACCAGAACCAATTGAATTTGTTGCAAATTATTGTACAAGTTGCTTACCTGTACAATAATTTGCGACAAATTCAATTTAGAGGCAAGGGAAATAAAAAAAAAACAAGCTTTACAATACTTTGCATAAGGAATTACAAACGATAATACCTGTGGCACAAATAACGAAACTGTCCCAGCTTCCATCTGAATGAACGCTCATAAACCATGGGAATACCATACTGGCCTCTCCCAGCAGTGCTAAAAAACAAAAAGGAGGGATTCAGTTATCTGCAAATTCTTTTTAGCAATACATGTCAAACATTCAAGAACAGTCTTCTTAATAGTTAAAAGTAATAAAATATTTAGAAAATATATGATAACTTTTGATTTTATGGCTTATCTCAAAAACTAAAAACTTTATTTCCAATATTATACAATATCAATGAAATGATACAGCTGAAATTGAAATACTGTACAGTACTTAAGCTATGAGCTTCCTTTTCAATACCCTATTGTTATTCTTAGGAAACTATGAAAAAAAAAAAAAAGAGAGAGAGAGAGAGAGAGAGAAAATTTTTCATACATCTGCTTGGCTCCAGGTCTCGGGTCTTGAAAGGTCGTCTGCCTGGTGTTATGATCCACGAAATACTGCCGCCCGTCATCTGTTAGTCTCATTTCCCATCCAGTAGGTAGCGGTTCCTCTTCTAATACCATTCTGAAATAATTATTTAATTTTCTGGATGAAGTAGATGCATATTTATGCAGTGCTTCTAAAGAAAAACTAGCAGAAGTTACCTAAGCTACATGTAATGTGAATTATGGAAATGAATACAATTTTGTTCTAATATTCATAACTTGTAATTACAAAAGGATTCATATTGTGAGGTGAAATCTTAACTGAATGCATTATACACTTCATTATAAAAACTAACATTTACGAAAAAACTGTATTGTGTGAAAAGCGAATTTAAAAAAAATGACTTTACATACTTCATTATAAGAATTAACAATCAATCACTACATTGTCTCACCCTTGGGTTCGAGGATCATCCCACTGAGTAGTTCTATTTCGATGGTTAACAAAATATATCCTGCCATTTGGTTCTTGCCTCTTCTCCCAGCCCTGAAAATAAATTATACATTTCACTGAAAAGTCTAGTCATTTTGAGTTATCAATGTTCAAAATTAAGGTCACCAATATTTTTTAATTCTAAAAATCATACATGAAATAATTAGGTGACTTTAAAGCATCTTCAGTCACTTGCAAAAGAAATGGTTCTTCTCTTCATAAACAAACATTAAGATATACTTTATCCAAACATAAACTTATGAAAAGTTCACACTTTCTGAATACTAGCTTCATGAAATTCTCTAAAATTTTATGTTTCATGTATATTACAATCTAACCAATCTAGGAAAATTCTAAGAGTAAATAAAACTATTATATATCAAAGCAATCAGAATAAAGAAAAAACTTAAGAGCACTAATTCCCAAAAAGAAATGAAAAAACTGAATTTAATTCAAACTACCAATACATTAATCAATCACGCCACAGTTATATATTACCAATCAAATTTATTCTAGTAAGATCAGCTAATTCACGTAAAATGCAAAGACCAAATAAATACTTTTAGTTTAATAATAGAGAGAAATGAAGAATTCACTATTTACTGATAAACCATCTTTTATATCAAAAACATTAGAAAAAACAATCAATTACAAAATGTTAATTAACTGCAAAATTAGATCTATCAGTACTGCATAAGGTAACACAAAATGATACTTACCGCTGGCAAAGGTCCCAAGGGATCATTTTCTGTATCTTGATTTTGATTGGGATATAGGAACCGTTGTGAACTTAGCTGGGCTATGTGTTGACGTTCTCCCTGCCACTCCTCAAATTGCCTGAAATTTGGTAATGGATTAAATATTGGTTAAATTGGTAAAAATTATAATAATAAAGGACTTCATAAAGTGAAAAAGAGAGATCTTGACCATAAGCATTACGCACTTCATTCTCAGAACCAACAATTACTTACCGTACATAAGAACTGCACACTGTGACCAGTGAGATTTCACCAAATTTTTTTGCAAATAATCGAATTGTTTGCCTCTGATGTTGATAAGAGTTCTACAACTGCAGTAAGGAATTTTCAGAGTAACGTTGTCCAGCTATAATCTTCCAACAAACCAAAAATTATCCTTACCCATTTAACCTGTGGATGACCTAAGGGAGGATGGAGGGCATTGTGGTAACCCCTTATCCTCAAGGAACTAAAAGAAGTGATCAAGGTATGTTTGGTTCAGGTTAATGTTTGTGCTTTTAGTCAGCCACCCTCCTTACATGGAGGATTGCGGCCATTTTGTATATATATATATATATATATATATATATATATATATATATATATATATATATATATATATATATATATATATATATATATATATATATATATATATATATATATATATATATATATATATATATATATAATATATATATATATATATATATATATATATATATATATATATATATATATATATATATATATATATATATATATATATATATATATATATATATATATATATATATATATAATATATATATATTTATATATATTTATATATATATATATATATATATATATATATATATATTATATATATATATATATATATATATATATATATATATATATATATATATATATATATATATATATATATATATATCACTGAGGGTATTTAGCCTGCATCCCAACACTGCAATGAGATTTTAAATATCACTGTAATAAAAGCACCTGCAACCTTAAAATCTTTGCAGTTTTAATGATCTGAAAAAGAAGGAATATATCTAATAGTTTTGTCAAAGACAACTAATATGTTATTCCATATGGAATGTGTTTCAGAGCTGAACATTCCAAAACTAATCTCTACAATCATTTTATAATTATTACCAAATAACTTCTGCAATTCGACGAGAAATCAATAATTTAACTTGTCCCCAACTTTTATAAAATCTTTGAGGGTGCTATTTCTTCTTATATGTCAATTTCATGTCCTCCATTAGCTCATCACTAGAGGTTCCAATACTGGAATTACTCTCGATGCACAGAGATAAACACACACAAAGAACTTTGAAGACTGAAAACAACTCTGACTAGTCTCTCAATACTCAAGAACTTTAGAGTGAAAACAACTCTGTCAAGTCTATCAACACTCCATCAGAGTCCTCTGGCAAATCATGCATTATTCCATCAATGAACTTGAAAGAAGACCTGGGCAGGACACCTGAACCTACAATTAAGTTACACTTGAGTATGGAAAATGACTATTTTCTGTATGATAAGAGTTAATTATACTATAATTAGGTAATCTTAGCACACTAATTGTTGGAACAATACAGTTTGTATCTGTATCGGTGTCTGTACCCCCTAGAGCTAACTTACAGGGAATCATTCTCAGCAAAACAACTCACCTAATATTTTCTATAGTTGGGCGTTGCCAAGTGGTTGTTCTTGTGTTATGATCTACATAATACACTCTGCCCCTGGGATCACGTCGAGCTTCCCATCCTTGAGGAAGTGGTTTGGGCCTCTCCCATGTTGTAGATCTTGTGGTATGATCTACATAATAACGCCTTCCATACTGATCAAACCTCATCTCCCAACTAGAGAAAAATAATCAGTTGTAAACTTTGGTGAATTAATTTTACAAAGCAGTAAATTTCAATATAATGCACGCAATACATAAAGTTATAAATAAAAAGTGGATTAAAGTAGTGCTGAAGCCAGGCTCACAAAGTTCTCTCGATTCACATAAACTTTCAGTAATCTAATGAATTACATGATTAGAAGACATTTACAGCAGTAAATTAGTCCTCATAACATGTAACTCTTTAAGTAAAGAGTAAAAAGAAAAATTAATTTCCCTGAAACTTTACAATAAGACTAACATCTAGCATGTTTTCAGCTGATAATAAGTAAAATAATCATTACGCTAAAAAATTATGAAACTGATAGGGCGGTAACACCTGTAAGAATAGCAAATGCAACCTGCCTATCACAAGCTGTGTGGCAAGAAAAATTAAAATAGGAAGGAAGGGATTACCAGCTTTTGCTCTACATCTCCTCAAGTCAGTTGTTACAATGCGCATGGATTACAAGGTAAGCGTTCCTTCTCTCGAACAACCATTGATATATCTCCTTTAGTCAGCTTTTAAGACATTTTGGATATACTTGGGTGGTATTCTTTCTACTCCACCATCAAGGATAAAGCAATAATGAAAGACGATTATTTATACTGAACTTACCCAGTTGGAAGAGCCTCCTCTTGTGGCATATTTTGACTAGCATTATTCCCACTACGGGGTACTGTTGCATTTCCATCCGTCACACTTGCACCCCCTCCACTCACTCCACTTCCACTACTACTTGCTCCATCAGTATTTCCTGTAATAAATTAACAATGAGTAAGGCAGCAAATGACCATAAGCAGAAAATTATAAAAATAAAAAGATCACTTATTACCACAGAAAAAATTTATCAGAATAGTGAAAATTAAAAGGCAGAAGTGCCAATTACCCGAGTTGCGTTTATTCTTGTGACCACGGTGGTGACGATTGGCTCTTGGAGCAACTGCAGGTGGCGTTGGCTTTGGTGCCGTTGTGGAAGGAGGCTGAGGAGCTGTACCCGAGGGCAACTGGCCATTGGATGCACTGTTATTATGTATGGGGTGCGGAGATTGATGGTTTGTCTGGGGAGATACGGCAGCTGCAGAACCATTAACAGATGATGAAGCAGCCGTTCTGGAGGTTGAGCCTGAAGCAACGGGAGAACCTTCAGGAATATCATTTTGATTACTCACACCGTCTGTCGTAGGGCTTTCTTCACCCAACACTAACACTGCAGAGCCGTTGCCCACACTCTTCCTGGAGCGGAGAGGTGGATGAGCAGCAGAAGCAGCTTGACCATCGCTATTTATGGCTGGCAGTGGTGGAATGGGATTCAAGGCTGAAGCGTGTGAGTGGCTAACTGTAGGACCTGAGTTGATTGTTGGTAAAGTCTCTCCTCCAGTTGCATTTGGATTCTGTCTAGGAGGTGGAGGTACTGGGGGAGGAGTTTTCCCTCCTACTCTGTGAGTATCCCCTATTCGTACTGTGACCGTATTTCCTCCAGTTACTTTATTAGCCCCGCCAACATTTACGACTGAAAAAAACACATAAGATGATAAGTACATCTAAAGTTATTTCACTGCAATAAAAAGTTACAAAGTGAATCTATCGATCAATGCTAAGGCTATTATGTTCATTATATCCATAAGAAAAGCATTGAATGACGAAAGTAATTAATAAGTTATATTTTTTCACATAGATAATACTTATCAAGCTGATTTGGAGGGTGATTACATGGCCACTACAGCATAAAATCATTAGAGGCTGCAGAGATTTTGTAACACACCCTGTCCTCCCACTTCCCTATTCTTTTGGGAGACATTCATGCCACATGAAAGGAATATGTGAGTAAAATTCAATCACCTTTTATCACCTGAAGTAATATTTACTACTAACATACTTTCACCCAATTCCAATTAAACCTCTACTATAGAATTATACGATAAATAGCGAGAAAACAATAAGCATGAAGTTTATCTAAAGAAAAATGTCAAAACTTGATTGTTAATAAAATATAATACAGTATACGGTAGCATTATACGTATTAACCTCTAGTTACGTAAAAGGTCATCACTTCAAAAGATGGGCGTGTTCTTTTAAAGTGAGGAGCTGAGCAACCTCTGCCTCCCACAGTTTATTCTCTCTCACTCAGCATTTTCTTATTTATTTCTCCAGTTGCTTGGGATAAGAATACTGCCTCACTATTCCCTTGAGCATCATAAAAGTCAACAAAATAGGGGAAGAGAGGGGACAAGGAATACCCCTATCGTATTTTATGAGGAAACTCAGATGACAATTCCAGAAAGAACCCTAATCCTAGGGTATCTGATAGGACTGTCCAGGACACCTCGATATCAAGTTTTCCTTCACTTATGGTTCATTTTTCTATGCCTAACCTCAACATCGAATATTCTTGGATATTCATTACACATCTCTTATTATCACTTCACATCTGACAAGTCATGACATTCCCTATATCTGTTTCTCTTTGCTTTTTGTTTTTGTCGAGCAAAGGCCTGAATTTTTTTTCTTTTTGCCCAACCTGGTGTCACACTCATGAAAAAATAAAGTGACTGTGGAAGGACTGAGAGCAAAAGTGAAGGGAATGGTAGCAAGTCTCACTGGAGATATATGGAAGTGTGAGCAGTAAGTGAAACAAAACTGGAATGGAACAGTGAATGCATCTCAAGAGCACATAACAGCATGGCAAAGCAAAGCCTGCTGTGATAAGGCCATTGCATTTGTAAACAATGAGGAAATATACGTTATAATTAAGTTGCTTAACTTGTAAAATATAGGACAATCTCTGCCCTAGACGTATTTATAGTACCCTTACCTATCTCTATAGCTAAAACAAAATAAAAAATAATACAGTACTTGTTAAATACTAAAAATTCATGGAGCTATATATTACCAGTGGGAAGATTATAGCTGGATTCTTTGTGTCGCGCTCCACTGCTAGTTAAATTCTGAAGTCCATCAAGTGATACAGTAATTGTAGGAGCAGGTGAAACTGCAAAATTTAAAAGTATAAAATAAATAGAAGTGTACTCCTATGCAGTTCTACAAAGCCAAGCTGCATTACAGTGATAACGAAGTTAGTTTGAATATCACATTAGTCCCTTAATACCATACAGTGCTAAAAACTGTAAAACAGAAAGCCCATATTATTACTTAAAAAGGTATTAGAAGGCAGTGTATACCAACACTATTTCCTTTACCACATGCTAACAAACACAAATCCAATAAGACTTCGTACACTTATACCAAGCACTTTTGACTTGCATATTTTTAATTCAGAATCGGAAACATATATGAAAGTTGAATGTTTACAAAGGTTACCTGCAGGAGACACACTGCTTGGTGGTGGAGCAAGCACAAGGGTATGAGAGGAACTAGATTTTCCTTCACTACTCGCAACCACATCAGATAGGTTCAGGGTAGCCTCCCCAATCACAGAGTCTCTCACTAAGGTGTGATGATCGGACACTCGAAATGCTAAAACAGAATCTTTGGTCACCAATCTGTCAATGATAAAAATATACGGAGATTAAATCATACTCATAAATTATTCTCCACTATGAAGATCTTCAAAATAATATATTATAACAAATTTAAAAGTGGTCACTCCCTGATAAATAGAGTAATACATTTCCCATATTTTATTCAGCTCAGAATACCCCCAGTGATCCAGCTACGTGACATAAATAACCAACTATGTAGCACATATTGATTGATCAATGCATCTCTACAAAAAACTTTTATAGTTTTACAATATAACATGTGGCCTCAGCCAGCTCAAGGGATAAGGGCATAACAATAGTCTGACTGCTTATAATGAATGAAAGGAGACATCAAAGTATAATAATAGCCCATTACCTTTTGTTACAGTTATGACCACTCTGTTATATCAATGGGATATAGTGTAAAGTTTAATTCAAATTATTATACCGACATGTTAGTGTCCACTTACAATGGAAGGGGCACTCACTGAAAATTTGAAACAAAGAGAAGACGGGGATCATCACCCTGAGGGCATTCTTCCCCAGGGGCACTCAATGTGACACAAAGTGGGACTAATAACTATATACTGTGTTTTAACTTTCCCTCTTTTCACTGATATGATAACGATTAGTACTGTCAAATGATGTAGTTTACTAAACAATTTATATTTTTCTCTGAATGTAAAGGACGAGTTTTTATTGATCACTGAACAAAGCGATGTTAATAATAATCTCTGGTGTTCAATATGCATATGGCACATTGAAATGCCTTTGAAAAGATGATGAATCAGTCATTATTAAAGGTCTCATGTCTCTTACGAATGGCAGGGGCAAGGGACAGTGATAGCACTACAGCCCAACCCAATTCCAATCACACAGACCCAGTGATATCTCCAGGCATTGGCTGAATTAACAAGATAGTGGTTGGAAAAGTAGTAAAACTATTTTGCCCCCGAAGGAAATAACAGCATAGTATCTAGTGTCTATGAACTCCAGCAACAACTGTCTGATATATGCCAATATTTTATTTTCCAGAAACAGATAAAGTAACTACGAAAAAGTTCTGGGAATGTAATACATTGCAAACTTTCCCATATCGAATTGCATGTATACATGATGTTTATTTTTGTTTTGCATCATATAGATCTTAACAATGAACCATGATACAGTCTTTATAAGACGAATCTTTGCCAAGACTTCTAAGCTCAAGTCAAGAAATTTTTAGAGAACCTTAAAAATAAGTTGTAAAACTATTCAACAACATATATAGCGTTCTAGTACATGCAAAATAATGTACAGTACTTCAGATCAGATTCAAAATATTCGAAAAGCTAGTTCCTAACAATTGGTTAGCTATTGGGGAGTTATCTGATAGTAATATTATCCTCATCCCTACTAGGAGAGAAGCAACCCACTTTGTACCATCTACGTATACTTTCAAATAAAAATAAAACAGGCATCAAATATGAAGATATCTATGTATTATTTATCCAAACTGCATAAAACTACTAGCACCGTTACTTAAAAAGTACTACATAATAAAAGATTTCCCTCTTCAATCAAACAGTGGATTAAAAAGAAAAATACAGTATTAAGGTATAAACTCACAAAAGCAAAGAAAGCATCATTGTCAAGTTGCAAGACAATACAGTAAGTAAAACTCGGCCAATTCAAACATTTTTCTAAATACAAAAAGAAAACAAAACATAAGGCTCACGAATCTCATTGTTCTATAAAAATCAATTTTTCACCACTGATACAAGTAGAAAAATCTCTAAAAGAATTATCAGACATCATGCCACTGGATACAAATTAATATAAAATTATCAGGAATCTACTTCAGCAAAATGTTGCTATTAGCCATTACATGGTAAATCTTAATCCCCACTAAGGAGGTGGATGCAGACAGGTTGGAGCTGGGGAATTGATGCTGGTTGCCCTCCTAATGCCCAGCAGTGGGCTCAAATGCGGGTAAGTCACGTCTCGTGCACAGCACTCTTATAGAGAGCTATCACGAATCTCTTCAGAACACCATTCAAAAAAGCAGAAAGGTATACTATTTATTTGCTCTGAGATAGCTGCACTTACACAGTAAAGGTTTCATGCCATTTAGGATGGGCATTGTGCTTCACATGGTTTGTCTTCTTCTGATGAACCCCATCTACAAGGAGTTCCACATAAGCAGACGGTTTATTAAGAAACGTACTCAGTGAAGATAACTCTCCACTCACAGCTGGAAAAGAGTTTGATTTGTTAATTTTTTCTTAATTATTATGGTATGAATTAAAATAAAAGATCAAAGTGTAGGTCATTGGAATAAATTTCCTTATATATCAAATATACAATAAACAGTACTGACATTTTACCATATACATTACTTGTAAGGTAATGTGAATTGTCATCATAAAGCAATTAAAACCCACATAACAATCAGGTAAAATATACCTAACAAAAATGCTTTTATTCAAATACTGTAATGTTTAATTACTACAAGATTTTGCCATTTCAGCCTCGGCTTACTCGACAAGTAATCTGGTTTTCTTTTTTTAAACTAAAAAAAAAGGTTAATAATTTTATTTTCTTCAATAGTCAAATAGCAGGAATTATTTATTGGGTATTCTTGGGGAAAAACTAGCGAGTCAGAAGTTACTTTTATGTTATGTTGTGTTTATCATTTCCACACGTTAAGGAAGAGGAACAATAACGCAAAATCAATTGTGGACAACTAAGGCGTAACTTATTTTACATTCATATAAAGAATATAATATATCTAAGCTGAAAAAAGCTAATAAATATTAAAATCTGATATGGATACAAACATCATTAAGGATCCAATACAAGCGATAAGGAAAGTACCAAATCTGATATGGATACAAACATCATTAAGGATCCACTACAAGCGATAAGGAAAATACCAAAGTTTTAACTTGTAAATCTGAAATAGTATTTATAATAACCAAAGGGAATAAACAGCAATCTAGTAATAATTAATTCAAGCACACATTTCTCTTATTTCTAATGAAACCCAACTCTTCTAAAACAAAATATAAAAAGCAGGAATCTGTTTCCACATCTCTATGTATACATGAGCCATATTCCCTTTATAAGGGGAGTGCCAGAGTCAAGGCAAATACTCTGACTCTTTGGGAAGAGAAAATACAGAGGAGGGAATTTCCAGTCTCCTCACTCTGCCCCATTTAGTCGACTCTCATGAAACGCAAGGGAACACGGAGGATGTACTCTAGCCATCCTCCATCAGGGGGAACATTGATAAAGGTTACTTGAAAATAATATTGAACACTCATGTGGCGTTAGAAACTAGCTTAAAGCCATATTTGTACTGATTATCATAATTTACTGGTCTTTAATATCATACAAGTACAGCCTCATAATAGTTACTTATTTTTTTAGTCATTTTAATATTCAAGATATCATGGACTTAAATATCATACAAGTACAGCCTCATAATATTTACTTATTTTTTAGATATTATAATGTCCATGGCAAGTGTGATAAGGAGCTGCATTTTACTAGCATGACAGCATTGGTAGCATGAATCGGTTAGACCAGGGTGAAGAATGATTCAATTACCTGATAAGTAATAAGAAAAAGGACTATAACAGATAATCAGTAATCTTACCTGTAACACCCAGCTGGTGAAGGTGACTGGCATTGGCAGCTTCAGACATTCTTTGCACCAGCTACCATTGCATTCTGATCTAAAAAAAAAAAAAAAATTATATATATATATATATATATATATATATATATATATATATATATATATATATATATATATATATATATATATATATATAATCTAATACATAGAAATAGTTAAATCACACTATTTACAGTATTGCTTACCTTTACTACTGTGGTTGGTTTGTATCTGGATGATTGGAATGTTGAAAAATTTATTTGTTAATTATTTATTGGCCTCTGATGTAACCTCGAAATGACTTAAAACGGGGACACCATATATATATATATATATATATATATATATATATATATATATATATATATATATATATATATATATATATATATATATATATATATATATATATATATATATATATATATATATATATATATATATATATATATATATATATATATATATATATATATATATATATATATATATATATATATATTATATATATATATATATATATATATATATATATATATATATATATATATATATATATATATATATATATATATATATATATATATATATATATATATATATATATATAAGTTAAATTAGTACATTTGGAAATAAAATTAATCCATCATAGCAGCAGGATATTCCATTCATCATATGACACCACTGGAGTTTCAGAGGCAAAATTATGAGCATTACATTTGCATTAACTAAAGGGAAACAGAAGAAATTATATCTGACAATCAAAAAGTAGAAAAAGCTCAAGTAACGAGAGTGGCAAGTTCGTATATTTTCTGACTGTTATGGTTCCTACAATATAACTTAATGAAGATTCTAATTCAAGAAAAGCAACACCTACAAAAAGAGATTTGTAACAAGTCTGGATTGGAATCCTTCTCTCTCTCTTATTTAGTGCATGAGTTAGAAGACAGGATATCTTTTTTATATAGTCGTTCACACCATCCAACACTTTATCCCTCACAACTCATGGTATACTCACTGAGTAGGAAGACATATTTATAATCATATTTCTCATAAAACTTCTAGGAAAAGCACTATGTGGTAATATTAAGAGACAGACTCTAAACAAGTAATTAATTATACAAGATACTTTGCCTTATAAATAGTAATATCAATTGCAAAATGCTGTGCTCTTTTGAATCTGAAATCCTGTGAGGATAGGCACTGAGCAAACTTACACCATTTACAAAAGTGGGCTATACCTGACAATGATCTCAGAGCAAGTTATTTTTAGTTACATAACTCGCAAACTTAATGAATTTTAGAAGTGGCCACTAATACAACTGGACCCCTTTCACAATAGGTTAGCTTTACCTAAGATGTATTGCATCTGATTAGACTGCAAATAAATTTTGTTGGTTTTATTTGTCCTAACTTGAACTACATTTTTCAATTAAAAATAATAAAATTTGTCATCTTTCCCCCCACCCAAAAACCCCAGATTCATACTGGCTGTTCCTACACTATTACTGGTTAGAATTGGTATTGTACAAAATAAGGGTCTGTTTCAGCTAAAAATATGCAGTATATAATAATCAATTAAAATATGCAAAATTAGATTGAGGAAAAAATACAAGGTGTGTCACTACCTAAAAATACATACCCTGGTACCTAACAACCCTTTGAAATTGCAGCATTACTCTTAACATCGAGAGTTAAATCTACGGCGAATGTTCGCCAAATGAGATGTGTGTGGAATACGTCCACCTAACGTTCCCATTTTATCTTTTTTTATGAAAATGCTCAACTGTATTAATATATATTTGGATGAGGATGATGTTATAATCCAATAATACATGCCATGGCATGCCATGATTTCAAACAATGACATTACTCTTAGCGCTGGGTGTTAGACCTACAGCCACTGCCCATCTGACATACGCAGAATACTTCCACCTACAACAAAACCAGTGGGCCTGGAGTGGCAGCGTCTTCGTTGTAGGTCTGTCATACGGAGCTGCCACTAAGGAGAGGACTAGCAAAAAGAGGTAAAAATGCCACTATCCAACCTCTGCCCCTCACAACTCACTCAGAAAATAGCCTCTTCTCTCAACGCAACACACAAAATAAAAAATTTTCCTACACCAGCGTTCATTTTTCGAAGAATCCTTCTAGCCGGAGACACTAAGAGCAACCCAGGAAACACATTAAGGAAGACTGCAAAGCACACAACCACAGCAGCATACACTTCCTGGGACCTCTGTGAGAAAGCAGGAATCTGTTCAGCATTAGTATTCCTTAGAGACTCAGGGCTGTGCAGCCACACAGTTTAGGGAACAATAATAACTGCCACTCGTATTTCTTCTTTAGCTGCTTTAGCACAAAACATTAGAGGTTAGTAAATTACGAAGCTTCTCAAGGTGTTGTGGGTTCACCAATTTAAAATTAAGTTCTGAATCGTAAAGGAACTCTACTTGATACACCAGCCTTACAAGCTACCCATATAAGAACTACGAACCCAGAAGAATAATACATGATGTCATATCTTGAATGAAATAAAGAAAGGTCAATAACACTGTCACACTCCGCAACAAGTAAAGCTAAAATATAAACCTTTGAAATAATAAACAGAAAACCTTAAAAGTATTAATTTTCTCAACTCGTTTTTAATAGTGGAGGGTGAATTAAACCTAACTAATATAACCGACTATAATGAATTTCTCGAAATTGGGAATAGGAACACAGACGAGAAGCAAAATAAATGTATGAGTAAATTTTACATTAACATCTCCAGTTAGGGAAAAAAAAATCATAAAATTTATTAAATTAAGCTTGCTTGGATGTTCACCCCCAGTTAAGAAACGAGTTGATAGCTGAAATATATATATATATATATATATATATATATATATATATATATATATATATATATATATATATATATATACTTTTTTTTTTCCTTTAGATATTTTTTCAATGCTTATGTTTTCATTTCACTCATTGGTGGTGTGAATGTAAAAATACTTAATCTGTTCTGTTTCAGATCAAGTTTCTGTCTACCTACATCACCATATACCCAAAAAAAGGTGATTATTTATTTCCATATCCACAGGAAGCAAATTGAAAATATAAAACGCTGAAAAAATATCCAAAATAGCTAAAAAATAATAATCAACTCGTTTCTAAACGCGGTGAGCTAACCTTCCTACTCAGACTAAACCAACCCTAACATTGAGATATATATAATGCTACTTTTTTCCCCTAACTGGGGGTGCGATATTAAAAATATGCCCCCCCGAAAAAAAAGTTTAGAGCACTCTGCACTGAACAATGATTTGCTTGGTAACACGAATGTAAACTATGATGATATAATACTGATATTGACATAAAACTCTTTCATCTATATTAACCACTCTTTGATCGAAAAATTGATCAGAATGCCTCTCTGTCGATTTTATGATGCCGATGAATCGTATAAGAAAATGAAATTCTAAAAGTAAATAATGAAATAGAAGGGAGGATATCGTGATGAAAAAACGTAAGCAGCAATACCTATTAATTCACTAAATAATTCAGTTTTATTATTTATCGTTAATTTGCCTTACCTAAGATAGGCCTAGTCAATCCATTTCCACTTTGACAAGCTCCAACAATCTCATTTAACGACGAAAAACGCCCGAAAAAGTATTAACAGCTGAATGACAACAGAGAAGTCACCATCATAAGATCGAAAATACAATAGATGCCGAGAGCGAATGACCAACACGAACAACTGAGCATCAATGCTTTGAATTTCACTCCTGTTACAGACATAGTGTTATTTTTCTTGTATTTTATTCTTTAAATAAATGGCAATACCTCAAAGGTTGT
>JAXCGZ010011351.1:187500-190000 GCA_037179515.1 Halocaridina rubra
CCATCAGGTACTAATATTTATAAACCACGCTACCATAATAATTAAAGTAAATATACGTAGGAGGAAAAGCCCTACGTCAGTGGTGTCATTAGATGGGATAAACAAAACCAATATGTCAGGTGTGACGCTCGGTGAGATAATAATAAAAGCACTACGTCAGTGGTGACAAGCGGTGAGGTAGCCCAGTCATCTTACAAAGTGTGAGTTCAAGTGGAGGTCCAAAACCCCCACGTCAGTGGTGGCTTACGGTGGAATAGCTATAACCTCCACGTCAATCTGCCATGAGGCCAAGGAAAATAGTTAAACATAATTTTTTTTTTTGAAACATTGTGAGTAAGTCAACAGATAAAGATATTGCTGGATTAATTAAGCAATTAGAATTGTACACATAAATGCAAAAATAAATAAACAAAGAAATAGATAACTAATTATAAAACCGAAACGAATAAACATACAAATAAGCTGGTATTGATAATAATAATAATAATAATAATAATAATAATAATAATAATAATAATAATAATAATAATAATAATAATAATAATAATAATAATATTAATAATAATAATAATAATAATTATAATAATAATAATAATAATAATAATAATAATAATAATAATAATAATAATAATAATAATAATAATAATAATAATAATAATAATAATAATAATAATAATAATAAAAATAATAATCAATAAATAAAAAAGTAAATAAATAGTAATTTTTCAGTCAATATATTTACAGTACTTTACTAAAGAAAAACAAAGTTTCACAATTATTCTTCTTACCACTATTTTCTGTCTAGGTCAGGCACACACTCCTTTACCTGTTAATGCATTTCAAATAGCTCTGAAATGGCACATCCATTCTTTTCTCTTAGTTTTTAGTTTTTCCATTGGGCGTGAACATTGACTGAATGAGCTGCCGAAGCATATACACCCTGTGCTATGGTTAATTACACACTCTCTTATTCCCATTCAACTACTTCGTGACGAGTCATGGTAATGCCTTAAAATTATATGTGCAACCAACGTAGAGTTTTTAACACGCGTTTCCCGTTTTCTATTTTGAAGTTTTATCCCTTTTTTTTTTTTAGTAAAAAGGGATATAATTATGATAATAATAATAATAATAATAATAATAATAATAATAATAATAATAATAATAATAATAATAATAATAATAATAATAATAATAATAATGCACATTTCAATGATTACCTATATTTTACCCTCTACTGTCGGGATTCGAACTTGAGATCTGTGGAACATGTGCCCGTCCAAAGCTTCTGCGCTGAGTGCACTGACTCAGCTCACTGGACTACGGACTCCTGTCCTACAAGTACCAGATTATGTCCCTGACAGGAGGGAAGATAATTGGAATAATTACTTTTATAGTAAATGAACACAAGCTGTCACTTGAAACATTTGTTGAACTCCTTTTATATTTTTCCAGCATTCCGGACATGTTTGGTTGATAAGTGTGTTCGTTTAAGTCTAGAAACAAAAATAGGTGATCTGAACATTTCACTTTATAAACATATGAAAAAAAAACTTTATTTATCCACGAGAAACAATTAATAATAACATGCATACTGTAAAGAAACAAATGTTTAAAAGAACAATACTAAAATGAAGTGTCAAAACTTAGGTCCGATTTCTTAAACAGTGTAAACCTAGGATGCCATATTGTTAGTTAGATAGACACACACAAATGGATTTCATACATGCATCTGACGCGGTTCTGTGTATGGCTAGGAACCCTAACGGGATCATAGCCATACACAGAACCGCGTCAGATACGTTTATGAAATCCATTTGTGTGTCTAGCTAACTAACTAGGTTTACACTGTTTAAGAAATCGGGCCTTAGTCATTATTATACATAGGATAGTCTATCCTTAATGGGGAAACTGTTGATTCTAGATAACACTTGAGGTTGAATAATTTTATCAGGAGTGATTCAGTGATATGGATATAACGATTTGCGTATCACATCATAATTTACATAACATATAAAAATCTACTGATGAAAGATAAATAAATGCATTTGCAAGTATGTTTGCAATCCTCTCTACAGATAAAACGCTAATATACAATTATATGTATGTTTACAGTTCTCTGTCTTGCTAGAATCCAAAGGAGACTGTAGGCTACAGGATTAAGTGTTCTTGCACTGCTTCCCTTATCTAGATAATTTGAATTTTGTTGTAAATACCTTTCCTTTGCTGAAGTATGTCCTAAATAGCGACAGTTAAAAAAAGACAAATAAACACACTTCTAAGTAATTTCAAGTTCTTTCTTTTCATAGAGTCCAAAGAACTATGTAGAGTAGGAGTAGTAGTGCTTTGGCATTTGGTCCCTTTATTATGATCTCTGTAGTTTTTCAAAACAATATATCTTAATAAAATATATACTAACTGTTAACAGCTCCATAGAAAAAAAAATATATAAAAATCACTCGCATGTAACATTACAGTTCACCCCAATGCTAGAGTCTAA
>JAXCGZ010011351.1:205000-212500 GCA_037179515.1 Halocaridina rubra
ATGCAGAGATAAGAGATCATGGGACGGAAATGGAGAACATAATCTTTTCAGCTACAGAATTATGCAATATCTTGATGGAGTTATATGTCTATAAAGCTACAGGTTCTGATGACATATCCACTAATGTACTTAAAAACATGTGCTAAGCTAATATCGGTGGCGCTTTACATGATATTTAAAAAGTAGCTGGAATATGAGGAGATTATGCTGGGAACAAACAAATATGGAACCTAACTTTTAAAAAAGAAAAAAAAAATACAGCTCTAAACTAAAGGTCTGTTTCCTTGACCAGCATAGTTTGCAATATAGAGAAACTACTAAGATAACACATCTCTATTCAGCTGCAATCCTTCACCCTTTTATTAGTGATACAACATTGGTTCAGAGAAGGGAGATTTAACAGTAACAATGTTATTTGAATTTTGTGATGAGATAAGCAAGATCTTACAGGAAACAGAGGGTTGGGCAGATTGCATATTCTCAGATATTCAGAAGGCGTTTGATACAGTGCCAAAGGGGAAATTTATTTAGAAGCTGCAAGTAATGGCAAGAATAGGTGTAAATGTCTTGGAATGGATAAAACCTTACTTAGAGGGAAAGGAACAGAGGTTTAGAGTATGACACTTAGTGTCTGCATGGCGAAGGGTTAGTAGTGGGGTTCCACATGTTTCAGAGTTATGGCCACTTTTGTTCCTTGTATACGTAACTGACCTAACAGAGTCTGTAAACTCCTTACTGAATATGTTTGCAGATGATGCAAAGACTGTGAAAAAGTAAGAGACGAGAACAATGGCAGAGAACTTCAGGAAAAAACTAAGTAGTCTGCATGAGTGGTCAGAATAGTGGCTAAAGATATTAAGTTTTTCAAAATGTAAAGTAGTGAGAACGGTTGAAAGTGCGAGAAGGTCCAAGCCTGGATACTCAATACAAGGTGAAGAACTTCAAGAAACGGAAAATGAGAGATCTAGGAATAAACATATTGACTTATTTGTCTCTGAAAATGCATATAAATGTCATATAAGGACTGCATATACTTCCTTTACAAATATAAGGGTAGCCTTTAGACACTTGGACAATGAAATGTTAAAAACTATTTATGTAACTTTTATGAGGCCAAAGCTTGAATATGCAGCACCCTCTTGGAATCCGCACTTGAAAAATGCATATTGATAACCTGGAAATAGCTCAAAGACATGCTACGAAACGGGTGCAAGAAGTACGCAATCTCTAGTTATGAGGAGAGCCTGAGGGAATTAGACTTACCATCACTCGGAGTTACAAGAATTAGAGGGGAATGGTGGCGTTTTAAAATTCCTTCATGATTTTGAAAGAGTGGATAAGGATCGATATTTTGAAATGCTGGCTCTAGAACTAAAGGTCGTAGTTTGAACCTTTGCAAGGAAACTTTTTTTGCAGGATATAAGGAAATACTTTTTAGTGTACGACTTGTTGATGACCGGAATTTCTAAGGGAGGAGTCAGTTCATGTTAGCTCACTTCATATTTTAAGGACAAATATGAATGGTATCATTGAATGTAAAAATGGAACCGACCAGGATATGGGGAGCTACGAGCATAGAGGTATTTCCCGTGAGCACAATTAAGTAATTACACACACACACACACACACACACACACACACACACACACACACACACACACACACACACCACGCACACACACACACACACACACACACACACACACACACATAGAATAGGTGGAAATGTTTTGGAATGGATAAAAACTTACTTAGAAGGAAGGGAACAGAGGGTTAGAGTAAGACACTCAGTGTCTGAATGGAGAAGAATTAGTAGTGGAGTTCCACAGGGTTCAGTTTTAGGGCCACTTTTGTTCCTTGTATATGTAAATGACCTACCAGAGTGTGTAAATTCATTCATGAATATGTTTGCAGATGATGCAAAGATTGTGAAGAAAGTAAAAAACGAGAACAATGGTAGAGAACTTCAGGAGGATCTAAATAATCTGCATGAGTGGTCAGAAAAGTGGCTAATGAAATTCAATACTTCAAAATGTAAGGTAATGAGAATGGGTACAAGTGCAAGAAGGCCCAAGCTTGACTACTCGGTGGCTGGAGTACAACTTCAAGAGACAGAAAATGAGAGAGATCTAGGAGTAAACATACTGGCAGATTTGTCTCCAGAAATACATATAAAAGGCATAGTAAGGGCAGCATATGCATTCTTATCAAATGTAAGGGTAGCCTTCAGGCACATGGACAAGGAAATGTTCAGAAATATTTATGTAACCTATGTGAGGCCAAAACTGGAATATGCAGCCCCCTTTTGGAATCCGCACTTGAAAAAGCACATAGCTAAGCTTGAAAAAGTTCAAAGACATGCCACGAAACTGGTGCCAGAAATACGCAATCTCAGTTATGATGAGAGGCTGAGGGAATTAGACTTACCATCACTTGAAGCTAGAAGAGTGAGGGGGATATGGTGACAGTCTTTAAATTCCTTCATGGTTATGATAGAGTGGATAGGGATCGATATTTTGATATGGCTGGCTCTAGAACTAGAGGTCATAGTTTGAAGCTTCGTAAGAAAACTTCTTCGCAGGATGTAAGGAAATACTTTTTCAGTGTAGGAGTAGTTGATAATTGGAATTGGCTAAGCGAGGAGGTAGTTAATGCTATCTCAATCCATAGTTTTAAGGACAGGTATGATAAGTATGACTAAGTCTAAAATGGAACCGATGAGGAGACGGGAAGATACGAGCTTTGGGCTCTTTCCCGTAAACACAATTAGGTAATCACAATTAGGTAATCACACACACACACACACACACACACACACACACACATACACACACATATATATATATATATATA
Source organism: Halocaridina rubra (assembly GCA_037179515.1). NCBI lineage: Eukaryota > Metazoa > Arthropoda > Malacostraca > Decapoda > Atyidae > Halocaridina > Halocaridina rubra. Next base: position 207,854 of record JAXCGZ010011351.1, read on the forward strand.
TATATATATATATATATATATATATATATATATATATATATATATATATATATATATATATATATATATATATATATATATATATGGCTTTATAGTTTGTTATTTATTAATTCGCATTTGTTTTGGGATAATTCCGAAGTGAAGCTTTTTATATGTACAGGATAAGAGATTTGGGATGTCATGAGAGTACAGTTATGGGCTCAATATTGTTTAAAATGAAAATTTCAAGAATCCGCTAGACTGGACCCCAAAATCTGCTCGATGAGATGGACTTCTCTCAATTTTTACCGCCCTCTCCGTCTTGACTAAAGGAGAGTTTACACGGTCAAGCGGTTCGTCGAACGCAGTTCGACAGACAAGTGTTTGAAGTAATGTTCGAACGTGTGAACGGGGAATTTGGGTATCGAACGACAACCAAATACCTCGTCCACACGTTCGAACATCACTTCAAACACTTGTCTGTCGAACCGCGTTCGACGAACCGTTTGACCTTGTAACCCCCCTTTACACTCTGGATAATCTCATCATCTTTTTTGACTAGAATTTATTTCTCAGTCTTATAGACTTACCAGAAAATCCTTCAAATTAGAGACAATGACTTAGTTCTTAATTTTGAGGCATGAAGATGAGTTCATTGACTTTTCTCTTTATATCAATCTAAATGTTTAGAAATGTAAGTCAAGCTGTATTATTCTTTAATCTACCTTTTTTATTAGCAAATTCTAGGATGCATAAATGAAAGTCTTTGTGAATTATATTTTAATAATTGCAGTGTCTGCTGCTTACCCACTAAATAGTATAGAACAGTTCACTCTAGTAACGTCATCTAGTATTGGGATTTTGTTTTATTTTTATGATAAGGCATAAATACAGTTCGCCATTATGGGACAATTATTTAGCAATGATGCACATTAAAAAAAAAAAAATTTTGTACAGATCTAAAAGCTTTTTGTTGGACATTATTTTAACGGAATTTTCTTTAAACACTTCTCTGCAGCTTTGTTTAGTCGTATCCATGTTACTTTTGGCTATGCTTATGATTTGAGAAATAACTTTCGTAATAAAAAAAAATTAAAATTTTCGGAAAGATTTTCATCCCAACCGGTTTTTATATATATATATATATATATATATATATATATATATATATATATATATATATATATATATATATATATATATATATATAAGGTTTGTTCCAATCAATGAAGCAATAAGAAAAGTAGCTAGCTGTGAAAAGCAGTTATAGCACAATGTCTCATGATAAATATATAATATGATTTTGATTTCTGAATGAAACAATAGAACAGAAAATTTTTCCCATTATCGTTTGACTACTAATAGTATACACTTCAACTGAATTACGTAGGATTAACACGGATTGGTTTCAGTTAATATAACAGTGAGTAATTCATGAATTCTCGTCTATGACGTTCCTTCAGGATCAATACTGAATCGATATAAGATGAATTTCACCAAGAAAAAGAACAAGAATAATGTTCAGCGGTTTATTTACACTATATGTACATATAATCAAACAAAATACTGATCAAGTAGCAATAATAAATAGGCATAAAGTTAATGATGCTTTGAGCTGAATTAGGATCTATTGGCGCGTTCCTCGGCCTCATCCTCAAGTCGTGCCTTTTCGATTTGTTCGAGGACGAAGTCAGGGATTTCGTGAGGGAATTCAGGTGCCACTGGGATGAAGGATGATTGGGGCTGGAAGCCGTTCTCGTCAGCTACGAAGTTAAGCTCAAACAGTTGGCCGTCAGGGAGGGTGAAACTGGAATATAACACAGGAATAGCTTAGTGAAGGTTCTTAGCATAGCTTTTAGGGTTTATCACTATATAACCATGAATATTTTTTGTTGAAGAAGTTGTGATTTTACAAATACTCACGAGATTTTGCCAGCTTGTGCGACGGCACCTTCGGCAGAACCGTCTTCGATGGCAGCACCGAATTCTTCGCGTTGGATGCCGTCCTCGGTCTCGATGACGAAGTTATATTTGCTGCCATCATCGGCCATTTCATTGTCATATCGAAGGATAGCTGGCACTTCGTCAGAAGAGGGCTTGTCGGGTCTTGGGGCAGCAAGGACCACAGCGGCCAAGCAGGAGACGATGAGCTGGAAATGAGGAATAATAAGTTCTGGCTCTTAGCTCTCTTCTTCACTATTAGATTTAATACTAACAAGGAAATTCATACTCAAGAAATAGAAACAAAAATTACAATAGATTAATCAGAATGCAAATATAATTATAATATATATATAATTATAATGAAACTTATGATTATAATTTTAATAATAGTGACAATTATATTTATAATCATACGAAGAAGGAGAAGAAGAAGACGAAGAACAACAACAACAACAACAGTAACAACAACAATAACAAAAATAATAAAACAAATGAGATATATAGAGTGAAAAGTATATATATATATATATATATATATATATATATATATATATATATATATATATATATATATGTATATATATATATATATATATATATATATATATATATATATATATATATATATATATATATATATATATATATATATATATATATATATATATATATATATATATATATATATATATATATATATATATATATATATATATATATATATATATATATATATATATATATGTGTATATATATGTATATATATGTGATATATATATATATATATATATATATATATATATATATATATATATATATATATATATATATATATATATATATATATATATATATATATATATCTATATATATATATATATATATATATATATATATATATATATATATATATATATATATATATATATATATGAGACAATGTTAGAGGCGTCTCACCAGTTTCATGGTGGAGATGTAGTGAGCTACTGTGATATTGATGCTTAGTGCAAGGTCCTTATATACTATTCCCTTCGAGCTTACCCTTGTATTCTACTCCAAGACAGGTCAGTAAGACTAGTGAACTGTCCAGCGAATCAGGTTAGGGCGAGTCAAGGTCATAGCATGTCAAGTTTCACCGTAAGCTCCGTAGCTCCTGATTAACAAACTTTCTTTATCTCAGGAAATTTGTTGCAAGCATACACATACATACATACATACATACATACATACATACATACATACATGCATACATACATGAAAGAAGATCAGGGGATGGGGCCTCATTAAGATTGTTATACACAAATGCTGATGGATTAGCTGGTAAGGCAGTAGAATTAAAAGATAGGATTCACAACAGTAAGGCAGATATAGTAGCAATTACAGAGACTAAGTTGAGTGAGGACATAAACAGTGTCACAGTTTTTCCTAAGGGCTTCAGAATACTAAGGGTTGAAAGATGTGAGAGGACTGGTGGAGGGATAGCACTGCTCATAAGTGAGAGGATTCAAGTTGAAGAAATAAACTTGGCTATAGAAAGTGAGTTCAAGGAATTTCTTGTTGCTCGCATAAATACTGGGTCAGAGAGCATTATAATAACTGTTGTATGCAACCCACCAAGGAACCAAAATAGGCTTGAAATTTATGAGGAAAGTCATATAGGTACTATTGAAGTCATAAACTCAGTTGTTAACATGGCACGGGAGAAAAAATGTAGGATTTTGATTATGGGAGACTTTAATCATAAAGCGATAGATTGGATAAATCTTGACCCACACAGTGGTGAGGACTCATTTGGGGCAAGATTCCTAGATTGCGTACAAGGGAATTTCCTACACCAACATGTAATGGAACCAACAAGAGCCAGGGGTGGGGATGAGCCATCACTACTTGATCTAGTGTTCACAGATAATGTGTTGGATATTGAAAATATTGAGTATGAACCACCAATTGGAAAGAGTGACCACTGTGTGTTGTTGATGGAGTATATCATTGAAGATATTCTTCCTGAGAGTAGAGGCACTGAGGACATGAGGAGGAACTATCCGAAAGGAGATTACATCAAAATGAATGAGCTTTTTGCAGTTATTGACTGGAGAACCTTATTTTACAACAAATCTGTACAAGAAATGTATGACATCTTTTGTGAGAAATATGGGAAGATAGTAGATTGCTGCATACCTGTCACCAAAGTAGGTGTAATTCATGCCAGAGAGAAATGGTTCGATAATGGGTGTAAAAGAGCTAAGGAGTGGAGAGACAAATGCTGGAAAAGGTATAGGAGGAGAAAAAACATAAATGCCTGGCAAACCTACAAAAGAGCAAGAAATGACTACCTAAGTAAAAGGAGAGAGGCAGAGAGAGATTATGAGAGGGACATCACCAGGAAGGCTAAAGAAAATCCCAAGCTTTTCCACAGCTTTATCAGAGGAAAACTGAAGGTAAAAGAACAGGTTTTAAGGCTAAAGAGAGCGGATGGAAGCATCACTGAGACGGACGAAGAGATCTGCAAAGAATTGAACAAGGAGTTTCAGTCAGTATTTACAGTAGAAAATACCCCACCCCCTCAGATTGCAGTGATAGAAGCTCAAGGGCCGGTATTAGAGAACATCAACCTTACAGCCACAGAGGTATGCAAAGCGCTGATGGATTTAGATGCTCATAAAGCTACAGGTCCTGATGACATATCCCCTCATGTGCTTAAAAAATGCGCAAACACAATATCAG
>JAXCGZ010011352.1:0-2500 GCA_037179515.1 Halocaridina rubra
CATTAGGAAAAGTACAAGCTGAAAGAAGAGTCGAAGTACTGAGGACATAGAGATATGGAATATTAGACCCTGAGATGACGATAGATCCGTTTATTGAAGAAAGATAGGTTATAAGAATTAGGAAAGAATGAAGGGGGAAGATATTTCCATAGTCTGGAAGTGGATGGGAAGGAACAGTAGCTGCACCGACCAATCCGCGAGCTAAAAATCTCCACACAGTACCTGTGAGACTAGGCCGCTTGGAGAAGGTTGTGTGGCCTCGGCAGTGGGGGAAAGCTACAACTTGCCAACTCATCAAGGCAGCGATGGAAGTAGTAGCAATAGAAAAGAGATAGAGATGATATCTTACGGTGAAGAGAAAGATAATCCAGATTAGAAGTAAGAGAAGGTCTGAGTCTGACTGTCTTAGATTCAAATCTATCAACTAGATAATTATAGAAGAAGCACCCTAGATGTGCTGGAAGTATTCTAAGCATGGACCGATAAGACATTTATGTATTATAAGTAACTGTATAGAGGAAAAGTATGATGAAAATTAAATAGAACCCCTAATATTTTGGATGCAGATTTAGAAAGTTGAATTATGTGATTCCTCCAAGACACGTTAGAGGCTAGCGTGATTCCAAATATATATGAATAAGAATAAGAGGATAAACTTCGTTAGTTTCGAAAACAATAGAGGTATCAAGAGGAGAAGTAGATAAAGAGACAGCCAGAAACTGTCTTGGAGGCATCAAATTTTACCAAATTTTGAGCACCCGACTCAGATAGTCTCTGCAAATTGGAATTTAGATTAGAAGAAAGAGTGATACGATACTGAAAATGACTAGCTGATGAAGGTTGTGAAAAAAAGGCAGAGGAAAAGTGCAGGATATAAGCATCGTCAAAGGCACGAAGAAGAAAGGAGGATGGGGAATGAAGAAGATCATTGATGAAGAGAAGGTACAGAGTAGGTGAAAGAACAGAGCCCTGTGGAACATCACTGGTAACAGGGAATGGGCTAGAAGTTGCGCCGTCAAAACCCGGTCAGAAAGAAAACTGGAAATCAAGAACAGAGAGAAGGTACAGCCATAGGCAAGGAGCCTGGCAAACAGAGCCTTGTGCCTGACTCTGTCAAAGCCTTAGAGATATCAAGGGCGATGACAAAGGGTTCCTCATAGTTTCTCAGAGTTGATGACCATATATGAGTAAGATAGGACAGGAGATCACCAGTGGATCTTGCCTTGCGGAAGCCATACTTGTGATCGGAGATAAGTGAGTTAGATTCAAGACGTTTCAAACAGTGAGAGTTGAGCAAAGTTACAAAAACTTTAGCGATTGATGAAATTAGAGCAATGGCTCGGTAGTTTGAAGGAATAGAGCAGTAAACTTCTTAGGAACAGGCTGCATTACAGCATGCTTCCAAGATGAAGGATAGATACTGTTTGACAGAATGAGCCGAAAAAGACGGCAAAGCATGGGGGCCAGTTCATCTGCAAACTCCTCAAGGAACCTTGCAGGGATACCATTGGAACCAGACGCCTTGTTCGTCTTTTGCAAGCGAAGAACCTTATGAGCTTTGCATGAAGAAAGGATAAGGGAGGTATAGGGCTAGAGAGGGGTAAAGACTGAGGGACAGGTGCACTAGAATCACTTATGGAAGAGTTGGCTGAAAAATGAGAGCCAAAGAGAGTGGCTTTGTCAGTGGGAGAATAAGCTATAGAACCATGGGAATATATGATAGGGGGAAAGCTTGAGTTACAGAAGTTTTTGGAGATGTTTTTGGCTGAGGGCCATAAACATATCATTGGGAGAGGAGTTAAGGTCATCAAGTTTCCTTCTTATAAATGAAACTTTAGATCTTCGATTCTGAGCGGCAAAGCGATTCTTAGCCATAATAAAGCGGATCTAGTTAAATCAGGCTTGATACAAGTGATGTGCCCGATCCCTGGCCTGAATAGCCATGGAGCAGGCGCGGTCAAACCAAGGAGTAGGAGAAGAAAAAGCTTTCATAGAGGAGCAGATGCACACCTCCATATCAGAGGTTATGATCTCGGCAACTTTTAGGGCCACCTGATCAGCGTTGCGGAACCAAAAGCAGTAGTCACCCCATCGGAGGTCAAAGAGAAAATTACCCAAAGCTTCACGCAGAGTACGCTCAAAGTGCCAAAGGCAGGACTGAGTAGGAGAAATTGATGGAGGGGCAGCAAAAATGGAAGAGATTGAGATCAAAGATTGGTCAGTTTTACCAAGAGAAGAAAGTACAGCGTATGAGTAGTTTGAAGGATTAGATGTAAGAAATGGGTCAAGTGTATTGGCCGTATGTTTGTGTCGATCAGGAATACGAGTAGGTTGTTTGATAATCTACTCCAGATCGTTAATAATAGAGAAAGAAAGGGCCTTACTTCTCTCACACCAGTGTGAGAAGAATTAAGCTACTAACTGTGGTGTACATTGAAGTCCCCAACAAAGAGAGCTTTAGCATGTGAGTGAGAAGATTGCAAGGACTCATGCAAGAGGA
>JAXCGZ010011352.1:17500-20000 GCA_037179515.1 Halocaridina rubra
TCGTTTTCGCATTTAATTCAACTCCCAATCTCATTCGGGACTAACAATTACCAAATAAGCACATTACCATATGTGAAAACATAAATCATCTTTACCACGAGTGAGGTTGGGGGAAACTGTAATATGAACAGAGTGTCATTCAGATAAAATGCGTTCATTCCTAGTATAGCAAATATAAGCTGTAAGGTCTGTTTCCCTTTTCAGATCTTCTTTGGTGTAGTTGGTAGCGCCTTGGCTTAGTAATTATAAGTACCAGGTTCAAGTCCCTATCGAGGTATAAATGATTCATGTTTTCACATATGGTAATGTGCTTATTTGGTTATATATATATATATATATATATATATATATATATATATATATATATATATATATATATATATATATATATATATATATATATATATATATATATATATATATATATATATATATATATATATATATATATATATATATATATATATATATATATATATATATATATATACATACACACACAAATAAACAGAATTTTGTATCGTTAACAACCAAAAAAATCTCTAATATGAGGAAGCTTAAAATGCAATACCAGATAACATCCCCAAATGTCTAACAGTAATGCCCGTAAAAGCCCTAAACAAATGTCCATTTAACTTGGCACCGTCAATGAAGATTAATGGCACTCACAGGGCCATGAAGGCTTTTGACCATTACCAAAAATTGGTTGGAATTCCAAGGAAAGCTAAATAGAAAATTAAATAAATAGATAAAGAAATATATGAATAAGTAAATAAAATATATATATATATAGATAATAAATTTATAAGTAGATAAGTAGATAAGTAGATAAATATATAATTCTATATATAAATAAGTAAATAGATAAGTAAACAGATAAATGAATATATAAACAAAGAGAAATATATATGAAAATGACAAATAATGCAATAAAGAAATGAAATGTAAATAAAAGTGAAAGTAAATCTTCTGACAAGCAAACACACATATAACAATCATTTGCTGTACGTAGAACGTAATATGTACATGGAAAAAATATTTACATACCTAATATTCCATGTTTTCCAGACGAAGTGGCCCTGTTCTGATTATCAACCCTAATATCTAAGGGATAGCTAAGGGAAATATTAGGAATACGTTTGGGTAATTTCAGGGATATCTAAGGGAGCTATTAGGATTGCCCCAGGAAAATCTCATGCATTCCTGAGGTACATTTCACATCAAGGACATCTAAGGGAATTTTTAGGGATATCTAAGGGTGGTATTAGGGTTGCCCCAGGAAAATTTCAGGGATATCTAAGGAAAATATTAAGATTGCCAAAGGGAAATCTAACAAATGCCTGAGGTAAAGTTCACAGACCTAAGGAAGCTATCAGGAATAATTAAGGGGAAATTTCAGGGAATAACACCCTGCAAGATGCATAATTGATGTGTGAGTTGCGAAGGAATGGAACATGTTATCAAATTGACAGATGCAGTTAGACGCAATCTGCAGAGAAATTTCATGTATGGAAAGTCAATTCTGAAGATGCATTGGAACACAGGAATGAAATCTTAAGCATGTGCTATGTACATGGGCTATGTACATGTGCACAGTGACTTGGTTAGGTTGGGTAAGGTTACAATAGGCCTAGGTTAGGTGATATTAGTTCAACCATCAGATGTGGCGACATAAAGAAACAAAAACAAGATCAAAAACAAAAAACGAACAAACAAATAAGCTAATAATAATAATAATAATAATAATAATAATAATAATAATAATAATAATAATAATAATAATAATAATAATAATAATAATAATAAAAATAATAATAATAATAATAATAATAATAATAATTATAATAATAATAATGATAATAATAATAATAATAATAATAATAATAATAATAATAACTATAATAATAATAAGAATAATAATAATAATAATAATAATAATAATAATAATAATAATAATAATAATAATAATAATAATAATAATAATAATAATAACAATAATAATAATAATAATAATAATAATAATAATAATAATAATAATAATAATAATAATAATAATAATAATAATAATAATAATAATAATAATAATAATAATAATAACTTTAGCAGGAGCAGCAATGCCAGCAGCAAAACTAGCTTCAGCAGCAGTTTTAGCAGAAGCAGCAGCACCCTCAGTAGCACCATCAGCTGCAACAGCTTCACCAACAGCACCTTAAGCGGTAGCTTCAAAAGCTTCAGCAGATTTGAAAGTTTCAGCTTTTTCAGCAGCTTCAATAGCTTCAGCAGCTTGAACATCTTCAAAAGCTGTAAAAGCTTCAGCAGCTTCAAAGCTTAAGCAGCTTCAAAAGCTTAAGCAACTTCAGCAGCAGTCGCTTCAGCAGGAGTTTCAGGAGTACCTCCAGCAGCAGCAGCAGCTTCAGCAGCAGCTTTAGAAGCGGCAGTTTCAGCAACACCTACAGCAGCAGCTTCAGCATCTCAGCAGAAGCAGTTTCAGCAATTTCAG
>JAXCGZ010011352.1:25000-27500 GCA_037179515.1 Halocaridina rubra
GTACATATATGTGCGTTCGTGTATGTGTGCGTAATTACATAATTGTAATTGCCTAATTGTGTTTACGGAAAAGAGCCTCAAGCTCGTAAGTTCCCGTCTCCTGGTCGGTTCCATTTTGTACTTAGTGATACTTATCATACTAATCCCTAAAACTATGGATTGAGTTAGCATTAACTACCTTCTCACTTAACGAATTCCAAATTTTAACTACTCTTACACTAAAAAAGTACTTCTTTATATCCTGCAAAGAAATTTTCTTACGAAGCTTCAAACTATGACCTCTAGTTCTAGAGCCAGTCATATCAAAATATCGATCCCTATCCATTCTGTCATACCAATGAAGGAATTTAAAAACCATCACCATATCCTCCCTCAATCTTCTGACTTCGAGTGATGGTAAGTCTAATTCCCTCGGTCTCTCATCATAACTGAGATTGCATATTTGTGGCATCAGTTTCGTGGCATGTCTCTGAGTTTTTTCCAGATTAACTACGTGTCTTCTCAAGTGCGGATTCCAAAACTCTGGCTGCATATTCAAGCTTTGGCCTCACATAGGTTACATAAATATTTCTGAACATTTCCTTATCCATGTGCCTTAAGGCTACCCTTGCATTTGCTGAGAAAGCATATGCTGCCCTTACTATGCCATTTATATGCAATTTTGGAGACAAATCGGCCAGTATGTTTACTCCTAGATCGCTCTCATTCTCTGTCACTTGAAGTTCTACTCATACCACCGAGTAGCCAAGTTTGGGCCTTCCTCATCTTGTACCCATTCTCATTACCTTACATATTGAAGTTCTGAATTTCATTATTCACTCTGCTGACCACTCATGCAGACTATTTACATCTTCCTGAAATTGTCTATCATTGTTCTCGTTTCTTGCTTTATCACAACTTTTGCATCATCTACAAACATATTCATGAATGAATTTACAGACTCAGGTAGGTCATTTACATATACAAGGAAAAAAAGTGGCCCTAAAACTGAACCGTGTGGAACCTCACTACTAACTCCTCTCCATTCAGACACTGAGTGTCGTACTCTAACCCTCTGTTCCCTTCTGTCTAAGTATATTTTTTTTCCATTCCAAGACACTTCCACCTATTATTGCCATTGCTTGCAGCTTTTTAATAAGTCTCCCATGTGGGACAGTGTCAATGCTTTCTGGAAGTCTAGGTATATGCAGTCTGCCCAGCCCTCTCTTCCCTGTAAGATTTGTCTTACCTCATCATAAAATTCTAATAAGTTTGTTACGTTGATCTACCTTCTCTGAAGCCATGTTGTCTCACTGTCAAAAAGTTGAAGGATTCCAAGTGAAGAGAGATATGTTTCCTTAGTAATACCTCCAAAACTTTGCAAACTATGCTGGTCAAGGAAACTGTTCTATAGTTTAGAGCAGTATCCCTCCTTCCCTTTTTGAAAACAGGTATCACGTTCGCTTGTTTCCAGCATCTTGGAATCTCCCCTAACTCCAGTGAGTTTTTAAATATGATACTTAGGGCCGCTGATATTGACTTAGCGCATTTCTTAAGTACATAAGGGAATGTATCATTAGGACATGTAGCCTTACGGACATCTAACTTCATCAGCGCTTTGCATACCTCTGTGGCTGAAAAGATGATGTTCTACAATATTGTCCCATGAGCTTCTATCTCTGCAATCTGAGGAGGTGGGGTAATTTCTATTGTAAATACTGACTGAAACTCCTTGTTCACTTCTTCGCAGATCTCTTCATCCGTCTCAGTGATGCTTCCATTCGCTCTCTTAAGCTTTTAAACCTGCTCTTTTACCTTCAATTTCCTCTGATAAAGGTGTGTGTGTGTGTGTGTGTGTGAGAGAGAGTGTGTGAGTGTGTGTGTGTGTGTGTGTATGTGTGTGTGTGTATGTGTGTGTGTGTGTGTGAATCAGGTTTTACCCCTGACCGGGACTTGAACCAAAGACACATAATTACTGCACCAAGGCACTACCAACTACACCACTGAAGGTCTAAGAAAGAAGCCATCCTCAAAGTTAACTATTTTGTTAAGGATGAACGCATTCTTTTATGAATGCTTTTTTTTCATTTTACAGCTTCTCCCCACATTAATCGTGACTTCGTTTTCACATTTAATTCAAGTCCCAATCTATATGGACATCGTTAATTATTATATAGTCACATTATTATATGTGAAAACATATATCATATTTGATTAGTTTATTATTATTGATGCCTATATAGCTTGGAATTTTAATTATATGTGATAACGACCCCACGAGTGAGGTTGGGAGAAGCTGTTATATGAACAAAAATGTATTCAGAAAGAATGTATTCATTCCTATTAAAGCACTTAGCGTTGAGGTTGGCTTCTTTCTTAGACTTTCAGTAGTGTAGTTGGTAGTGCTTGGCACAGTCATTTTGTACCGTAGGTTCGAGTTCCGGTCAAGGGTAAAATATGATTCATGTTTTCACATATGTTAATGTGTTTATTTGATTATATATATATATATATATATATA
>JAXCGZ010011352.1:32500-35000 GCA_037179515.1 Halocaridina rubra
TACCTTTGTATAGGGGCGCTATACAAGCAATCACCCATTCCACTGGCACCATTGGCAACATAAAGTATATATTAAACACTCTCACTAACCATTCCAATGCAGTCACACCCCCATCTTTCAACATCTCCGCTCTCACACCATCCATTCCAGGTGCTTTACCTGCTTTCGCTTCATACAATGCCCTTTTCACCTCCTCTCTTGTAATCTCTCTCTCATTTTCATCTCACATTACTGGCACTTGAACACCCCCACTGCCACTATAGCTGCCTCTCTATCTTCCTCAACATTCAGCAAGCACTTAAAATATTCTGCCCATTTTTTCCTTGCATCGGGCCCTCTTAACATCTGTCCATTCACATCTTTCACTGTCTCTTCCATCCTCGATCCACCCTTCCTTACTCTCTTCACTTCTTTCCAAAACTTCTTTTTATTCTCCTCATATGACCTACTAAAATCCTGTCCCCACCTAACATTTGCCAACCTCTTCTCTTCCTCTACCTTCCGCATGGTTTCCACATTTTTCTCCCTATATCTTTCATAATTCTCCCTACTTTTACACTGCAGTCATTACTCAAAAGCCCTCTATTTCTCTTCCACTTTCATTTTCACCCCTTCATTCCACCACTCGCTGCCCCTCCTCATGCCACCTCCAACAAACCTCTCTCCACACACATCACTTGCATGTCCCACAAAACCTTCTTTCATCAACCCCCTTTCCTCCCCTAACTCTCCAACTTCTCTTTCTTTCACCCTGTCATATGCCACTCTCAGCCTGTCCTGATATTCCTGTCTCTTCTCTGGCTTTTTGAACTCTTCAACCTTCACTATTTTACTCTACCAATCATGCTCTTTGCTACCAACACATAATCAATCAATGCTCTTTCTTTCACTCTTCCATTTGCCACTCTCATCCATGTATACTTATTTATTAACTTCTTCTTGAAAAAACTATTACCTATCACAAACTCTTGCTCCACACACATATCTAACAGTCTCTCGCCACTTTCACTCCCACCTGGTACCCCATACTTTCCTACAACACCTTCTACCTTTCCATCACTCACTCTGGCATTCAAGTCACCCAACACAACTATATAGTTCCATCTACTCAGACCATCCACACACCTAGTTAACTCATTCCAGAATTCATCCCGCTTTTCCTCACTTTTCTCACATCCTGGCCCATATGCACTAACAAAAGCCCAACATTCCCTACCTATCCTAGCCCTAACCCACATCAGCTTAGATGACACTTCTTTCCATTCCACTACCTTATTTACCATCCATTCACTCAGCAATAATGCCACACCTTCTCTCGCTCTCCCCCTTTCAATCCCAGACACCCTACCTGTCACATCACCAAATGCCACTTCTCCTTTTCCTTTCATCTTCGTCTCACACAATGCCAATACATCCATCCTCCTCCTACCAAACATATATCCAATCTCACATCTTTTGCTCTCTATCGTGCTACAACCACGCACATTTAGACACCCCAAAACTAGAGTTTGGGGAGAAGTTATTCTCCCCTCTACTCCCCTTCTTCTTTGACGTCTCGCAGGAGGTTAAAACAAGGGAGGAGATTCCTAGTCCCCCCGCCCCGTCCACTTTTAGTCGCCTCTTACGACACGCAGGGAATACGTTGGGGCTATTCTTTGATGCTGTGCCCGCCACCATATATATATATATATATATATATATATATATATATATATATATATATATATATATATATATATATATATATATATATATATATATATATATATATATATATATATATATATATATATATATATATATCAAATAAGCACATAACCATATGTGAAGTCATGAATCATTTTTACCCCTACCTGGACTTGAACCTAGGACACATAATTATTGTGCCAAGGCACTACCAACTACACTATAGAATGTCTAAAAGAGAAACCAATCTTACAGCTTATCTGCTATATTAGGAATGGATGTATTTTATTTGAATGCCTTTTTGTTCATATTACAGTTTTTCCCAACCTCACTCGTGGCTTCGTTTTCGCATTTAATTCAAATCCGAATCTCATTAGGGACCAACAGTACTCAAATAAGCACATTACCATATGTGAAAATATGAATAATTTTTACCCCGACCGGGACTCGAACCAATGACATATAATTACTGTGCAAGGTGCTACAAACTACTCTTTTAGAACTTTTGTGTCATAGTTGGTAGCACCTTGACACAGTAATTATGTGTCCTAGGTTCAAGTCCCGGTCGGGGTAAATTTGATTCATGTTTTCACATATGGTAATGTGCTTATTTGAGTATTGTTGATCCCTAATGAGATTAGGATTTGAATTAAATGTGAAAACGAAGCCACACGTGGGGCTGAGAGAAACTGTAATATGAACAAAGAGGCATTAAGATAGAATGAGTTCATGCCTAGTATAGCAGTTAAGAGGTATGGTTGGTTTCTCTTTTAGACCTTCTGTGTTGTAATTGGTAGCGACTTTGCCCAATGAT
>JAXCGZ010011352.1:42500-52500 GCA_037179515.1 Halocaridina rubra
TTGTAGAGGAGGAGATACACATCTCCATTCCTGAGGTTATGATATCAGCACCTTTTAGGGTTACCTGATCAGGGTTGTGGGACCAAAAGCAGTAGTCATACCATGGGAAATCAAAAAGGAAGTTACAATCAAAGTGCCAAAGGTGGCACTGAGTATGAGGGATGGGTGGAAGGGGAGCAAATATGGAAGAGATTTAGATCACAGAGTGGTCAGATTTGCCAAGAGAGGAAAGCACAGAATAAGAGCAGTTTGAAGGGTTAAAGTAAGAAATAGGTCAAGAGCGTTGATTGCATGTTCGTGCTGATAGGGAACATGAATAGGATATCTGATAATTTGCTCCAGGTCGTGAGTAATATAAAAAGTAAGGGTCTCTCTTCCTCACACATCAGTGTGAGAAGAATTAAGCCACTCACTGTGGTGTACATTGAAGTCTCCAATATAGAGAACTTTGGCATGTGGGTGAGAAAATAGCAAGGACTCATGGCAAGAGGACAGATACTCAAAGAACGACAAAAAAACTCGATAGAGTTTGGAGAACAGTAGCAGAAGCAAAGGAATATGGTGGCAACAGGGAGATAGAGTTTAGCCAGTGAACATCAAAGTCAGGAGATTCAAGGTCCATGAGCCTTGCAATAGGAGTATTAGTGTTGGAGTAGGCACAGATCCCACCTTTAGAACGAAAAACGAGAATACAGGTTATATTGAGAGCTTTGAAATGGGTCGGTGGATGCATTGGCTAGACAGCTGGGTTTCAGACAGGAGAAGGAGGTTAGGGAGGATAGTCCCCAAGTGCTGTTCCACAGACGAAAAATTAGAGTTCAGGCCACGATGTTAGTATAGTGAAGAGTGAAAGAAGCAGATCTATTAGGAGGTGCAAGGTTAAGAGCAGAACCATTACTACCACCAGGCGTGTCTGCCCTCAAGCCAGTGGTGGAGTCAACAAGATCCTCAAAGATTCTTCGCACCCCTCTATGCCAGGTACTGGGGGCCATAAGCTGTGAACCTTTCATAATTAATAGCAAAAATGAGTAAAGAGGAGGGCAAAAAGAAATAGATGTGGGGAGTGTTGCAACTTATCAAATGTAATGGAATGGCAATGGATGTGTAAGGAATACTTCAGAATATTCGGTGTAGATGTAGACAAGAGGAAACAACCGTTCTGAAGGAAAGCTCAACCCGAAGCTGTCTGGACCAGTCCTAGCTGAATCCATAATACTTTCAGTCGAAGTCTTTCAACGGACGGCTGGTGCCAAGGCCAACCTACTAAACGTATATATATATATATATATATATATATATATATATATATATATATATATATATATATATATATATATATATATGTATATATATATATATATATAAATATATATATATATATATATATATATATAGTGTGTGTGTGTGTGTGTGTGTGTGTGTGTGTGTGTGTGTGTGTGTGTGTGATTACCTAATTGTGATTACCTAATTGTGTTTACGGGAAAGAGTGTGTGTGTGTGTGTGTGTGTGTGTGTGTGTGTGTGTGTGTATCGAATACTTAATAAGTAAGTAAATGCATATTATGAAAAAGTTTTTACATTAGTAAGTAAATAAGTAAATAAATAAATAATCATATGAATAAAAGATAACTAAGCAAATAAATGAATATATAAAAATAATAAATAAACAAATAAATAGATATATAGAATAAATATATATAAAAGTATGCATAAATTGATGAAAGCATTCCTAATTTGTAAAGAACAAATTTATTATTAACGAGAGATGAAATTCATGAAATATTTCTTTTTCAAATGAATATATTTCCGATACGAGCTATAAATTTCATATAAAATTATGCTAACTGCTAATGGAAAGTATTTGATCAAACAATGGTGCAAAATAGTTGGCGATAAACCTCCTGGTCACCAACAAATATGTAGCAGGTGTTATGCATACACACAAACACACACACAGGTTTTAAGGCTAAAGAGAGCGGATGGAAGCATCACTGAGACAGACGAAGAGATCTGCAAAGAATTGAACAAGGAGTTTCAGTCAGTATTTACAGTAGAAAATACCCCACCCCCTCAGATTGCAGTGATAGAAGCTCAAGGGCCGGTACTAGAGAACATCAACCTTACAGCCACAGAGGTATGCAAAGCGCTGATGGATTTAGATGTTCATAAAGCTACAGGTCCTGATGACATATCCCCTCATGTGCTTAAAAAATGCGCAAACACAATATCAGTGGCACTAAGTATCATATTTAAGGAGTCACTGGAGTCGGGGGAGATTCCAAGATGCTGGAAACAAGCAAATGTGATACCTATCTTCAAAAAGGGAAGGAGGGATACGGCTCTGAACTATAGACCAGTTTCCTTGACCAGCATAGTTTGCAAACTTATGGAGAAACTACTAAGGAAACATATCTCTCTTCACTTGGAATCCTTCAACTTTTTGTCAGTGAGGCAACATGGCTTCAGAGAAGGAAGATCAACAGTAACAAACTTATTAGAATTTTATGATGAGGTAAGCCAAATCTTACAGGAAAGAGAGGGCTGGGCAGATTGCATATTCCTAGACTTCCAGAAAGCGTTTGACACTGTTCCACATGGGAGACTTATTAGGAAGCTGCAATCAATGGCTAGAATAGGTGGAAATGTCTTGGAATGGATAAAAACTTACTTAGAAGGAAGGGAACAGAGGGTTAGAGTAAGACACTCAGTGTCTGAATGGAGAAGAGTTAGTAGTGGAGTTCCACAGGGTTCAGTTTTAGGGCCACTTTTGTTCCTTGTATATGTAAATGACCTACCAGAGTCTGTAAATTCATTCATGAATATGTTTGCAGATGATGCAAAGATTGTGAAGAAAGTAAAAAACGAGAACAATGGTAGAGAACTTCAGGAGGATCTAAATAATCTGCATGAGTGGTCAGAAAAGTGGCTAATGAAATTCAATACCTCAAAATGTAAGGTAATGAGAATGGGTACAAGTGCAAGAAGGCCCAAGCTTGACTACTCGGTGGCTGGAGTACAACTTCAAGAGACAGAAAATGAGAGAGATCTAGGAGTAAACATACTGGCAGATTTGTCTCCAGAAATACATATAAATGGCATAGTAAGGGCAGCATATGCATTCTTATCAAACGTAAGGGTAGCCTTCAGGCACATGGACAAGGAAATGTTCAGAAATATTTATGTAACCTATGTGAGGCCAAAACTTGAATATGCAGCCCCCTTTTGGAATCCGCACTTGAAAAAGCACATAGCTAAGCTTGAAAAAGTTCAAAGACATGCCACGAAACTGGTGCCAGAAATACGCAATCTCGGTTATGATGAGAGGCTGAGGGAATTAGACTTGCCATCACTCGAAGCTAGAAGAGTAAGGGGGGATATGGTGACAGTCTTTAAATTCCTTCATGGTTATGATAGAGTGGATAGGGATCGATATTTCGATATGGCTGGCTCTAGAACTAGAGGTCATAGTTTGAAGCTTCGGAAGAAAACTTGTTTGCAGGATGTAAGGAAATACTTTTTCAGTGTAAGAGTAGTTGATAATTGGAATTCGCTAAGCGAGGAGGTAGTTAATGCTATCTCAATCCATAGTTTTAAGGACAGGTATGATAAGTATCACTAAGTCTAAAAATGGAACCGATCAGGAGACGGGAAGATACGAGCTTTGGGCTCTTTCCCGTAAACACAATTAGGTAATCACAATTAGGTAATCACACACATACACACACACACACACGCATATATATATATATATATATATATATATATATATATATATATATATATATATATATATATATATATATATATATATATATATATACATATATATATATATATATATATATATATATATATATATATATATATATATATATATATGTGTGTGTGTGTGTGTGTGTGTGTGTGTGTGTGTGTGTGTGCAATTACCTAATTGTAATTACCTAATCGTGTTTACGGGAAAGAGCCCAAAAGCTCGTATCTACCCGTCTCCTGATCGGTTCCATTTTATACTTAGTGATACTTATCATACCTGTCCTTAAAACTATTGATTGAGATAGCATTAACTACCTCCTCGCTTAGCCAATTCCAATTATCAACTACTCTTACAGAGAAAAAGTATTTACTTACATTCTGCAAAGACTTTTTTTTTTATGATTGTGACACCAGGACGGGCCAAAACAAAAAATTATTAAATAAAACAACCCTCATCGGGCCTGGGCACGAAGAATACATAAAGTAAAGAGAAACAGAGATGGAGAGTGTAATGACTTGTCAGATGTGAATGGATAATAAAAGATGTGTGATGAATATCCAAGAATATTCAGCGTAGCTGTATGCATAGAAAAAGAACCGTAACTGATGGAAGACTTAACATCGAACTGTCCTGGACAGACCTATTTAAGTTCAAAAAACCTTCAGCTGTAGTATCGCAACGGGCGGCTGATGCCATGAGCCAACCTCTTACGAAGCTTCAAACTATGACCTCTAATTCTAGAGCGTGCCATATCAAAATATCGATCCCTATCCACTCTATCATAACCATGAAGGAATTTAAAGACTGTCACCATATCCCCCCTCACTCTTCTAGCTTCGAGTGATGGTAAGTCTAATTCCATCAGCCTCTCATCATAACTGAGATTGCGTATTTCTGGCACCAGTTTCGTGGCATATCTTTGAACTTTTTCAAGCTTAGCTATGTGCTTTTTCAAGTGTGGATTCCAAAAGGGGGCTGCATATTCGAGCTTTGGCCTCACATAGGTTACATAAATATTTCTGAACATTTACTTGTCCATGTGCCTGAAGGCTACCCTTACATTTGATAAGAATGCATATGCTGCCCTTACTGTGCCATTTATATGTATTTCTGGAGACAAATCTGCCAGTATGAGTACTCCTAAATCTCTCTCATTTTCTGTCTCTTGAAGTTGTACTCCAGCCACCGAGTAGTCAAGCTTGGGCCTTCTTGCACTTGTACCCATTCTCATTACCTTACATTTTGAAGTATTGAATTTCATTAGCCACTTTTCTGACCACTCATGCAGACTAGATCTTCCTGAAGTTCTCTACCATTGTTCTCGTTTCTTACTTTCTTCTCAATCTTTGCATCATCTGCAAACATATTCATGAATGAATTTACAGACTCTGGTAGGTCATTTATTATACAAGGAACAAAAGTGGCCCTAAACCTGAACCCTGTGAAATTCCACTACTAAATCTTCTACATTCAGACACTGAGTGTCTTACTCTAACCCTCTGTTCCCTTCCTTCTAAGTAAGTTTTTATCCATTCCACGACATTTCCACCTATTCTAGCCATTGATTGTAGCTTCCTAATAGGTCTCCCATGTGGAACAGTGTCAAACGCTTTCTGGAAGTCTAGGAATATGCAATCTGCCAAGCCCTCTCTTTCCTGTAAGATTTGGCTTACCTCATCATAAAATTCTAATAATTTTGTTACTGTTGATCTACCTTCTCTAAAGCCATGTTGTCTCACTGACAAAAAGTTGAAGGATTCCAAGTGAAGAGAGATATGTTTCCTTAGTAGTTTCTCCATAACTTTACACACTATGCTGGTCAAGGAAACTGGTCTATAGTTCAGAGCCGTATCCCTCCTTCCCTTTTTGAAGATAGGTATCACATTTTCTTGTTTCCAGCATCTTAGAATCTCCCCTGACTCCAGTGACTTTTTAAATATGATACTTAGTGCCACTGATATTGAGTTTGCGCATTTTTTAAGTACATGAGGGGATATGTCATCAGGACCTGTAGCTTTATGAACATCTACCTCCATCAGCGCCTTACATACCTCTGTGGCTGTAAGGTTAATATTCTCTAATACCGGCCCTTGAGCTTCTATCTCTGCAATAGGAGGGGGTGGGATATTTTCTACTGTAAATACTGACTGAAACTCCTTGTTCATTTCTTTGCAGATTTCCTCATCCGTCTCAGTGATGCTTCCATCCTCTCTCTTAAGCCTTAAAACCTGTTCTTTTACCTTCAGTTTTCCTCTGATAAAGCTGTGGAAAAGCTTGGGATTCTCTTTAGCCATCCTGGTGGTGTCTCTCTCTGCCTCTCTCCCGCCCCTCAGCCCCCTGGCTAACTAACTAATGACATCAAAAAGGCAATGCAAATCAGAAATCAAATACAAAAAGAGCTAAAAATGAATAGATATGATATGACTCTCCGAGAACGTTATAAAACAGAAAAGAAACGTGTCAGATCTCTCATCAGTGTAAGTAAAAAAACTTTTACAAAAAACAATTTAATGACTCTAGACATGATACAGCAGCAACATGGAAAGTGATAAGAAGCATGATACCAAATGAAAAGAGTACCTCAGAAAGTTATGAAAATATTACGGAGTTGAAAGACAAAGCGAAAAACTTTAATAACTATTTTGCTAACGTTGGCAAAAATACATATGAAAAAACTCAAGAAAACATCAACTCAGTGAATATGAGTAATTGCTTAAATGACAATTCTTCCAATGAAAACACAAGAGAGTACTTCAAGATAAATCCTATCGATTGTGCTACCCTAATTCTTACCATAAAGAGCCTAAGAAACTCTGGCTCTTATGGTTCAGATGGTATACCATTTCAGTTCATCAAAGATGCTCTACCCATGATTGCATCCTATATTCTAACTATTATGAACACTTCCATTGTTACTAAAAAGTTTCCTGACTCTTGGAAAATATCACATGTAATACCTCTGCATAAAAAGGGGGACAGAGAAGATGTGACAAACTATCGTCCCATTTCCCTGCTACCCATTTTCTCTAAAATATTAGAAAAAATTGTTGCATGCCAACTTATGTCATATTTAGAATCAAATAGACTACTAAATATTAGCCAACATGGTTTCAGACCAAAACTCTCGACGGAAACTGCACTGCTTAAAGTTACGAATAGTATATATAATAATATAGATATGAAAAAAATATCTTTGCTAATTTTATTAGACTTATCAAAAGCCTTCGACAGTGTAAGCCATGAAATTCTTTTAAGTAAATGTATTAACTTAAATATTGATCCAAGCTGGTTTAGCGAGTATCTATCTAATCGTAAACAGTCCATACGTCTTAACAGCATTATCTCTGTGCCAAAAAATGTATCATTTGGTGTTCCACAGGGATCAGTACTTGGTCCTATCCTCTTCTCCATTTACGTAAATGATCTATAATCTTTCATTTCTAACTGTCTAGTCGTACAATATGCAGATGACACTCAACTACTCCTTAGTGGTGATATTAATAATCTCCCAGAGCTAACTTTAAGAGCAGAAAACACTCTGTCAAAAATTAAAACCTACTTCCAAGAAATTGGGCTGTTAATTAACGAAAGTAAAACACAGTGCATATTTATTGGTTCAAGGTTCCACATAGCACAAATTCCAGAAAACACAACAATTAATTTTTGCGACAATATTATCACACCTAGCAAAACAGTCAAAAACCTAGGAATTCACTTTGATAACCACATGTTGTTTGATTCCCACATAGATAAAGTATGCAAAAAGGTTACAGGAACATTAATGTACTTATCACGTATAAAAGACAATTTTGAGACTACCACTCGAATAAGTGTTGTTGAATCTCTAGCCCTAAGTCACATTAATTACTGCACAACTGTTTGGGGAGCTACCACTAAGACTCAGATAAACAGAATACAGAAGCTTATTAATTTTGTAGCTCGAGTTGCCCTGGGAGGAATAAGAAAATATGACCACATCACACCAGCTCTCAATAAACTTGGGTGGCTGCGGGCAGAAAATAAGGTCGCTTATGCTATTTATGTTTTCGTATTCAAAATTTTGGACCATCATTATCCTAGCTGGCTATTTGATTTAAAAACAGTCAGGGATATAAGGGGAACCAACACAAGACAGAGCAGTGAGCTCTTTATTCACAGAACAAACACAGAAGCAGGTTCAAAGTTGATCACTATCAAAGGGCCAACACTCTGGAATAATATTCCAGAGCATCTTAAAAATGCATCCTCCTTCACAACTACTTTATTATTAACATTATTGTTAACATTTTCATCACAGCATTATTATTTTCTATGAAAGCTACATTTAATTTAACTATATGTCTAACCCTCTTATTTATTAGTTTAATTACATGTCTACTTATAAGTTACTATTAATGTTGAATAACCATTGTACAAAATGGAAATAAATGTTTGTTTGTTTGTTTGTTTGTTATACTTAGGTAGTCATTTCTTGCTCTTTTGTAGGTTTGCCAGGCATTTATGTTTTTTCTCCTCCTATATCTTTTCCAGCATTTGTCTCTCCACTCCTTAGCTCTTTTACACTCATTATCGAACCATTTCTCTCTGGCATGAATTACACCTACTTTGGTGAAAGGTATGCAGCAATCTACCATCTTTCCATATTTCTCACAAAATATGTCATACATTTCTTGTACAGATTTGTTGTAAAATAAGGTTCTCCAGTCAATAACTGTAAAAAGCTCATTCATTTTGATGTAATATCCTTTTGGATAGTTCCTCCTCATGTCCTCAGTGCCTCTACTCTCAGGAAGAATATCTTCAATGATATACTCCATCAACAACGCACAGTGGTCACTCTTTCCAATTGGTGGTTCATACTCAATTTTTTCAATATCCAACACATTATGTGTGAACACTAGATCAAGTAGTGATGGCTCATCCCCACCCCTGGCCCTCGTTGGTTCCATTACTTGTTGGTGTAGGATATTCCCTTGTACGCAGTCTAGGAATCTTGCCCCAAATGAGTCCTCACCACTGTGTGGGTCAAGATTTATCCAATCTATCTCTTTATGATTAAAATCTCCCATAATCAAAATCCTACATTTTCTCTCCCGTGCCATGTTAACAACTGAGTTTATGACTTCAATGGTACCTATTTGAGTTTCCTCATAAACTTCTAGCCTATTTTGATTCCTTGGTGGGTTATATACAACAGTTATTATAATGCTCTCTGACCCAGTATTTATGCGAGCAACAAGAAATTCCTTGAACTCACTTTCTATAGCCAAGTTTATTTCTTCAACTTGAATCCTTTCACTTATGAGCAGTGCTATCCCTCCACCAGTCCTCTCAGATCTTTCAACCCTTAATATTCTGAAGTCCTTAGGAAAAACTGTGACACTGTTTATGTCCTCATGCAACTTAGTCTCTGTAATTGCTACTATATCTGCCTTTCTGTTGTGAATCCTATTTTTTAATTCTACTGCCTTACCAGCTAATCCATCAGCATTTGTGTATAACAATCTTAATGAGACCCTATCCCCTGATCTTCTGTCATTATCTTCTTTATCTCCCCTTTGTCTAGAAAAACTCTGAAATGAAAATTTTTATTCTCTTCTTCATTTCTTTCCTCATTTAACCTTCTTGCCTCTTCCAACAACTTTGCGATCTTTCCCATCTCTTCCTGTGTTCTGTATCGTCTAATGAACACTTCTTTGAATTTTTGAAGTTCTTTTAGACTTTGTTTTCTCAACAATATATCCCTACATGTTTCCCCTCTCTCAAAGGTTACATTTGTTTGTGTGTGTGTGTGTGTGTGTGTGTGTGAGTGTGTGTGTGTGTGTGTGTGTGTGTGTGTGATTACCTAATTGTGATTACCTAATTGTGTTTACGGGAAAGAGCCCAAAGCTCGTATCTTCCCGTCTCCTGATCGGTTCCATTTTATACTTAGTGATACTTATCATACCTGTCCTTAAAACTATGGATTGAGATAGCATTAACTACCTCCTCGCTTAGCCAATTCCAATTATCAATTTCCTTACATCCTGCGAAGAAGTTTTCTTACGAAGCTTCAAACTATGACCTCTAGTTCTAGAGGCAGCCATATCAAAATATCGATCCCTATCCACTCTATCATAACCATGAAGGAATTTAAAGACTGTCACCATATCCCCCCTCACTCTTCTAGCTTCGAGTGATGGTAAGTCTAATTCCATCAGCCTCTCATCATAACTGAGATTGCGTATTTCTGGCACCAGTTTCGTGG
>JAXCGZ010011352.1:62500-67500 GCA_037179515.1 Halocaridina rubra
TCAGGCTTTCTGAATATCAGGTTTTCTGAATATCAGGTTTTTTGAATATAAGGTTTTTTGCATATCTGGTTTTCTGAGTATCAAGTTTTCTGAATATCTGGTTTTCTGCATATTAGGTTTTCTGAAATATCAGGTTTTCTGAATGTCAGCTTTTCTGAATATCAGGTTTTCTGACTATCATGTTTTCTGAAATATCAGGTTTTCTGAATATCAGATTTTCTGAATATCAGGTTTTCTGACTATCAGGTTTTCTGAATGCCAGGTGTTCTGATTGTCAAGTTTTCGAGAACTCATCAAATTCAATAAAAAAAAAAGACGAAAAGTAGAAATTATCTTTTTTTTTTATCCCAAATCAGATACTTTTTCTCTTTAACCTCTCGTAATATGTTTTAACTTTATTGGGTTAAGTTTATCGTCAATGATAATTCAGTTTTACGTCACGAACTCCATTTTCTACTAAGAGCTTGGACGGTGCATGCTTCCGAAGGACTTTACTATTGGTGAGTGCGACCGTTATCCTGAGTGAATGCTCTTTCTAATCTCAGGTGGTGGCCAGTCTCGAACCGATTACCTGATGAATCAGAGTATCGTGCGTTACCAACCAGTCAAGGCGGCCACTTTAAGCTTATCGTCAATATCACTTTGATATTCATGTCAATGCCATTCCAATTCTCCTCGCTGGGGAGTGTTTATCAGATAAGAAAAAAAAATGGCTTGGAATTGCTTTACGTTTGACGCCAATTTCTCTTTAATGTGATTGGTTTTACGCCACGGATTCCGCTTCCTACTAAGAAATAGGACGGTGCTTTCTTGCAAAGGCCTTTAGCTTTGGCAAGTGCGACCGATATCCTAAGTGAATGCCCTTTCTAACCACGAACTTACGAATAAAAGTCGCGAAAGTTACCCATTTCCTCTTTAAGAGTCCCGTCAGTTCCAGCGGAAATGATTCTCCTTAAATTCCTTCTCTTAAAATGATCGTCTAGTCCTCTTTAATATTCATGTCAATTCCCTTTCTAATTCATCTCATAGATGGCATTGTACGTATAACGAAAGCCGAAAACATCTTGTTACTCTCTGAAATTGATTGTCAATTCCTGGTTAATATTCAACGCCCGTTCTCTCTCTTGCTCTTTGCCAGAGAGACGGGTAGATAGGTAGATAGACAGATAGAATGATAGATAGATAGACTATATATATATATATATATATATATATATATATATATATATATATATATATATATATATATATATATATATATATATATATATATATAAGATACGATAATGCCCATTATATAAAACAACGAAAAAAAAATATTTGAAGTTCTTATTAATTTCGTGACCTTATCTGGTCACCTTCTCAAAGTGCTTTGAGAAAGTGACCAGATAAGGTCACGAACTTAATAAGTACTTCCAAAAAAAAATAGTTGTTTTATTTAATGGGTATTTAATACCATTATAGACTGCATGGTAACAAGTCAGTGTTTTTTCCACAAACACACAAACACACACACGCATATATATATATATATATATATATATATATATATATATATATATATATATATATATATATATATATATATATATATATATATATATATATATATATATATACAGAGAGAGAGAGAGAGAGAGAGAGAGAGAGAGAGAGAGAGAGAGAGAGAGAGAGAGAGAGAGAGACTCTATTTATCGGGGGAAGATCTTGTTATTCAGGTATCGCGCAGTTGACAAGGGGAGTTAAACTATTGCAGCATTGGCGAAATGGTTCTATTCCGAGCTTAATAATTTCCTTCTCTCTTGAAATATATATTCCCAGCTGCCTACATCAATGCAAGCGAAGGTATTTTGTCTCTCCATTTAATTTGTTGGTCCGTCAGTGTTCCGTAATGGGATCGTTATTACTTGAATCATCAAGCTATTTTTGATTCGTAGGATATAAGAGTTAGTAACTATTGCTATGTTAGTAGACTTAGTGAATCTACAGGGTGGTACGTATCCTTTTGCTAGAGGACTAGGGAGAAAGCCATGCGTAGTACATTTTAATTTTATTTGTTCTTCATTGTTTTTATCTGATTTTGTTTGCTAATTGGCTTGCCACTATGGAACTTACAGTTGTAGACAGCGAGGTTGATTCGTGTTGTTCGCCAACTCCATGAAAATGCCTACCATAAGTTTAAGGAATCTGGATCTACCTACATAAGCCAGAAGTAGACCTCCAAAAAACTGGACCGAGGTTAGCATTGGCTTACTGATCATTCAAAGAAGGACAATGCCCACACAAACACTGGCTCCAGAGCACCAGAAAAAAAGTACTCCTAGGAAAGCAAAAACGTCTTTGCAAAATTGTGTGGGAAGCGACGAAGTAGCAATGCAATGAGCACTATGGGAAGACTCACTCTACTACTTGTGAGGATGAATGAAGGCTTTTTTCAAGCTATTCATAAGGTCATGAAATACTCCACTATATTATATTATATTATACTATATTATATATATATATATATATATATATATATATATATATATATATATATATATATATATATATATATATATATATATATATATATATATACATACATACATACATACATACATGCATACATGCATGCATGCATGCATGCATGCATGCATGCATGCATACATACATACATACATACATACATACATACATACATACATACATACATACATACATACATACATACATACATACATACATACATACATACATACATACATACATACATACATACATACATACATACATACATACATACATACATACATACATACATACATACATACATACATACATACATACATACATACATACATACATACATACATACATACATACATACATACATACATACATACATACATACATACATACATACATACATACATACATACATACATACATACATACATACATACATACATACATACATACATACATACATACATACATACATACATACATACATACATACATACATACATACATACATACATACATACATACATACATACATACATACATACATACATACATACATACATACATACATACATACATACATACATACATACATACATACATACATACATACATACATACATACATACATACATACATACATACATACATACATACATACATACATACATACATACATACATACATACATACATACATACATACATACATACATACATACATACATACATACATACATACATACATACATACATACATACATACATACATACATACATACATACATACATACATACATACATACATATATATATATATATATATATATATATATATATATATATATATATATACATATATATACATATATATATATATATATATATATATATATATATATATATATATATATTCCTTTTTCTAATCATCATATGAGAGCCAACTGAGAAGAAAAAAAAAGTTTTTTAAGAGCTTTGAGGCGAGAGTGACGCAACTTTTGGAAGAAAACTTTGGTTACAAAACCCCTAAGTAATGAGTTGAAGAATAATTTTCCCCCTTCCTTCACCTCTTCTCTCATCTCCCCTCCCCCTCACCCCAACCCCCTCCCGTCTTCTTATGCTTCGCTTTGTTATTAAGAGGTAATTGTGCAAAGACACATACAAAATTTAATTTTCCTAAAAAGGAAAAAAATATTTATGGAGGCAATAAAGTAATAATGACTTGAATGAAGGGAAAATGAGACATCATCTTGTGTGTAAGTTAAAATGATATTTTGTTTGTCGTATTTCAGGGCGTGTTCATAACATTGTATAACTTTATATTGTCATAGACATGCACACACACACACACACACACATACACACACGCACACACACAAACACACACACACACACACAAACACACACACACATATATATACATACAGGTTTTAGAGCTTAAGAGAGCAGATGGAAGCATCATTGAGATGGATGAAGAGATCTACAAAGAACTGAACAAGAATTTTCAGTCAGTATTTACAGTAGAAAATACCCCACCCCCTCAGATTGCAGTGATAGAAGCTCATGGACCGGTATTAGAGAACATCATCCTTTCAGCCACAGAGGTATGCAAAGTGCTAATGAAGTTAGATGTAAATAAAGCTACAGATTCTGATGATATATCACCCTTATGTACTTAAGAAATGCGCAAATTCAATATCAGCGGCACTAAGTATCATAGTTAACAAATATTGCTGGAGTCAGGGGAGATTCCAAGATACTGAAAACAAGCAAACGTGATACCTATCTTCAGAAAGGGAAGGAGGGATACGGCTCATCTCTATAGACCAGTTTTCTTGACCAACATAGTTTGCAAAGTTATGGAGACACTACTAAGGAAACATGTCTCTCCTCACTTGGAATCCTTCAACTTTTTGGCAGTGAGACAACATGGCTTAAGAGAAGGTAGATCAACAGTAACAAACTTATTAGAATCTTATGATGAGGTAAGCTGAATCTTACAGGAAAGAGAGGGCTGGATGGATTGCATATTCCTAGACTTCCAGAAAACATTTGATACTGTCCCACATGGG
This sequence comes from Halocaridina rubra, assembly GCA_037179515.1. NCBI lineage: Eukaryota > Metazoa > Arthropoda > Malacostraca > Decapoda > Atyidae > Halocaridina > Halocaridina rubra. The sequence goes on from JAXCGZ010011352.1 coordinate 67,080, forward strand.
AGACTTATTAAGAAGCTACACGCAATGGCAAGAATAGGTGGAAATGTCTTGAATTGGATAAAAACATGCTTAAAAGTAAGGGAACAGAGGATTAGAGTATGACACTCAGTGTCTGAATGGAGAAGAGTTAGTAGTAGAGTTCCACAGGGTTCAGTTTTATAGCCACTTTTGTTCCTTGTATATGTAAATGACCTACCAGAGTCTGTAAACTCATTCATGAATATGTTTGCAGATGATGCAAAGATTGTGAAGAATGTAGGAAACGAGAACAATGGTAGAGAACTTCAGGAAGATCTAAATAGTCTGCATTATTGGTCAGAAAATTGGCTAATGAAATTCAGTGCTACAAAATGTAAGCTAATGAGAATGGGTACGAGTGCAACAAGGCTCAAACTTGACTATGCAGTGGCAGGAGTACAAC
>JAXCGZ010011352.1:70000-90000 GCA_037179515.1 Halocaridina rubra
TATGCAACACAAACACACACATCCATTAATGCATACATACATGTTCTTCAACTGCATGGGAGGAGTCAAGGAAAATTTGTGGGAGGGGCTTCTGGAAATACTTAAATAATATATTGTATAATCGGTACATTCCATACTGTTATTATTGAACAATAGGTGTTGTTCATGAATTGCTATCACATTGTCATCACAATATGTACAATTACGTCAAAATACTTATATGTATCAGAGATTATAAAAATAATTAATATATGCCCATTGCTATCTTAATATACATTGACATAATTAAATTGGATGTTGTTATAACAGGTCTGAATGTAAAGAAATCAATTCTTTTTTAAGAGTGTGACACTGGGACGGGCAAAGAAAAAGCCTTTGCTCATCGGGCCCGGGCATCGATGGAATATTTACATAAATAAAGAATGACAAGAAAAAAAATTCACAAAATTTACCGAAGTTTGAATAAACAAACTTTTGGTTTGGTGATTCCTCATAATATCAGATCATCTCAGAAAGCGAAGAGGACAGAATTTTCCTACTGTATCTCGGCAGGAAGAGAAAAATACTCCTTGTTTGCAGACTCCTTAATTAAATCTCTCCTGAAGGCGAATTAGTGCAGGCTGTTGAAGTATCTCTCTCTACGTGCAAAGAGTGAGTGAGTGAGTGAGTGAGTGAATGTTATGTATCAATTATTGCTGTAATATTCATTACAATTTTCTTGTACATTACATTACTCACTCACAGCAAAGAACTTATGTTCGAGCCCTTTTCAGTCCTTGATTAACCAAATGTCACTTTCACTCATTCATGAGGATAATTGAGAAATAACCCGTAATGGCGTAGTGGTAGCGTCTGGGGTTGGTAATATACTGGCCTCGGGTTAGATCCTGGCTAGGAATTGGAATAACTTTTGATTTTTTAGTTTAAGAGTGTGACACCGGGACAGGCAGAAACTGCCCTCATCAACAAAGGTCTGGGCACGAGAAAATACCAAGACGAAGGAAAAGAAAAAGGTTAAGGGTAAGGCAGAGATGAGGTAATGTCACACAAAGGAAAACGACAGACAGAAAAAGCAGTCAAAGTAAAGAGGACCCAGAAATATGGAGGACTAGGCTCTGAGATGACGATAGATCTGCTTTTTGAAGGATGAAAGGTCATAAGAACTAGGAAAGACAGAAGAAGGAAGAGAGTTCCAGAGTCTGGAGGTAGATGGGAAGAAGCAGTCGCTGCATCGACCAATCCGCGAGCTACAAATCTCCACACAGTACCTGTGAGATGAGGCCGCTTGGCGAGTGTTACGCGGCCTCGGCAGTGGAGGAGGGATGCAACTCGCCAACTCATCAGAGCAGCGATGGAAGTAGTAGCGATAGAAAAGCGAAAGGGAAGATACCTTACGGCGAAGAGAGAGAGAATCCAGGTTAGAAGTAAGAGAAGGATCATTAATGAATCTGACTGCCTTAGATTCAACCCTATCAAGAAGAAAAGTAAAGGAAGAAGCACCCCAGATGTGTGAGCAGTATTCAAAGCAGGGGCGGATAAGACCTTTGTAAATTTTAAGTAACTGCAATGAGGAAAAGTAATAACGAAAACGAAACAAAACCCCCAATTTTTTGGATGAAGATTTAGAAATTTGGATTATGTGATTCCTCCTAGACAAGTTAGAGGCTATATGGATTCCTAATATATTGATAGAGTTAAGAGCGTAAATTTCATTAGTTTCAAAGACAATAGGGTTATCAGGAGGAGAAGAAGATAAAGAGATAGCCAGAAACAGTGTCTTGGAGGCACTGAATTTAACTAAATTTTGAGTGCCCCATTCAGATACTTTCTGCAAATCGGAGTTAAGAGTAGAAGAAAGAGCGATACGAGATTGATTACAAGTAACAGATGAAGGTTGTGAAGAAAGGGCAGAGGTAAAGTGAAGGGTAAAATCATCGGCAAAGGCATGAAGAAGAGAGGAAGATGGGGATTGTAGAAGATTATTGATGAAGAGAAGGAAGAGAGTAGGTGAAAGAACAGAGCCCTTTGGAACACCACTGGACACAGAGAAAGGGCTAGATGTCACACCATCAACAACTACAGATATAGAACGGTCAGTAACAAAACTGGAAATCAGAGAACAGAAAGAAGGGGTAAAGCCATAGGCAGGGAGTTTGGCCAACAGAGCCTTGTGCCAGACTCTGTCAAAAGCCTTAGAGATATCAAGGGCAACGACAAAGGATTCCCCATAGTTCCTCAGAGAAGATGACCATACTTGAGTAAGATAGGACAGGAAATCACCAGTGGATCTTGCCTTGCGGAAGCCGTACTGGTGATCGGAGATAAGTGAGTTAGATTCAAGGCGTTTCAAGAAGTGAGCATTGAGCAAAGTTTTGAAAACTTTAGCAATAGATGAGGTTAGAGCAATAGGTCGGTAGTTAGAAGGAATAGAGCGGTCACCCTTCTTAGGACCAGGTTGAACTAGAGCATGCTTCCAAGATGAAGGATAGATACTGGTTGACAGAATGAGGCGAAAAAGACGGCAAAGCACGGGAGCCAGTTCATCTGCAAACTCCTTAAGGAACCTTGCAGGGATGCCATCGGGACCAGATGCCTTGTTTGTCTTTAGTGAGCGAAGAACCTTATGAACTTTGTGTGAAGAAAGGATAAGGGAGGGCATAGGGTTAGAGAGGGGAAAAGACTGAGGAACAGGTGTGCTGGAATCGTTGATAGAAGAGTTGGCAGAAAAATGAGAGCCAAAGAGAGTGGCTTTGTCAGTGGGAGAGCATGCTAGAGAACCATCAGAACGAATGAGAAGGGGAAAGCTTGAGTTACAGAAGTTTTTGGAGAGGTTTTTGGCTAAGGACCAGAAGCATTTGTCAGTGGGAGAGGAGTTAAGGTCATCAACTTTCCTTCTTATAAAGGAAGCCTTAGACCGAATCTGAGCTGCACAGCGATTCCTAGCTATAATAAAAACAGAGCGAGTTAAAGCGGAAGGAGAGGCTTGGTAAGATCGGTGAGCCTGATTCCTAGCCTGGATAGCCATGGAGCAGGCACGGTCAAACCAAGGTTTAGGGGGAGAGAAAGTTTTTGTAGAAGAGGGGATGTACGCCTCCATTCCCGCTGTCACGATCTCGGCAACTTTTACAGCTACCCGATCAGGGTTGCGGGACCGAAAGCAGTAGTCATCCCATGGAAAGTCAAAGAGAAAGTTACGCAAATTTTCATATTGAGTTCGCTCGAAGTGCCAAAGGCGGTGTTGAGTAGGAGGGATTGGTGGTGGGGGAGCGAAAATGGAAGAGCCAGAGATATTGGAGTGGTCAGATATACCAAGAGGGGAAAGCACGGAATAAAAGTAGTTTGAGGTGTTAGAAGTAAAATAAGGGCCGAGAGTGTTAGCAGCATTTTCGTGACGATCAGGAACACGAGTAGGATGTTTGATAATTTGCTCCAGATCGTGAGTAATGGAGAAAGCAAGAGCCTCGCTTCCTCCCACATCAGTGTGAGAAGAATGAAGGCACTCACTGTGGTGTACATTGAAGTCTCCAATGTAGAGAACTTCGGCATGTGGGTGAGAAGATAGCAAGGACTCATGGCACGAGGAGAGATATTCAAAGAAAGACACAAACTCGGTGGATTTTGGAGAACAGTAGCAAAAGCAAAGGATGATAGTGGTAGTGGAGAGATAGACTTTTAGCAAGAGAACATCAAAGTCAGGAGATTCAAGGTCCATGAGCCTCACAGTAGGAGTGTTAATGTTGCAGTAAGCACAGACCCCACCTTTGGAGCGAAAACGAGTATACAGATAATAGTGGGAGATTTGGAAAGGGTCAGTGGAAGCATGTATAGACAACTGGGTTTCAGATAGGAGGAGGAGGTTAGGGAGGAAAGTACCCAAGTGCTGTTCCACAGACGAAAGATTAGAGTTCAGCCCACGAATGTTTGAATAGTGAAGAGTGAAAGAAGCAGATATATTAGGAGGTGCAAGGTTAAGAGCAGAACCATTACTACCGATTGAATTGAGCAATTAACTGGGGGATAAGTGATTTTCTATAGATTTACTTGATTATTCATATATTCCTGGAGATCACTGGGTCCAGAGGAAGGAGAGGGGCGTGGGGCTCGGCAATATAATAGGTATATAGACAGGCCCTATGCTATAATTGTCCCTTGCCTCTGCCTTTCATTAAAGATATTTAAACCTTTAACAAGCATAATAGGTCAGCAAATGGAATTAACAATGCAATTGTAAAGCCAACTTTTGCTTTACACTCCGAAAATTGTGAGCCTTTTATGCAGCTACATACATACATACATACATACATACATACACACACACACACACACACACACACACACACACACACACACACACACACACACACACACACACACACATATATATATATATATATTGATAAGTACTTTTTATATATATATTTTCGTTGTTTTATTTATTGGGTTTTTCCTACCATTTTAGACTGTAAGTTAACAGTTCAGTGTTATTAATTTATATATATATATATATATATATATATATATATATATATATATATATATATATATATATATATTTCTTTTTTAATTTTGCTTTCACATAATTTTTTTCTTTTTTTTTTAAGTCATATCGTAAAAAAATGTTTGTGAAGTTTCGATCACCAAGTTAAATAATCTCTCTCTCTCTCTCTCTCTCTCTCTCTCTCTCTCTCTCTCTCTCTCTCTCTCTCTCTCTCTCTCTCCTTCTCTCTCTCTCTCTCTCTCTCTCTCTCTCTCCAAAAAGATAGTAACTCTAAGAAAGAAACATTACGAAAGTTTGAAAGAAAGCTAAAAAGAGAACCATTACTTTAATATTCAATGAAAACAGTCTGAAATACAAATTGAGAGAGTTTTTGTAGGCTTTTAAATTACTTCTAAAAGAATCATTGATAGAGATATCTTATATATAATGAATTATTATATAGTAATTTATAAATGCATTCAAAACACATTCAGTAAAGTCCTCTCTCATCTAAACGTAAAAAAAAGAAAAAAGAAAAAAATCCACAGTAACGATGCTAATCCACTTATAATTATTCTCTTTTTCAAGCCCATTCTTCAAGTAAATCCAATTTCGAATATATATATATATATATATATATATATATATATATATATATATATATATATATATATATATATATATATATATATATATATATATATATATATATATATATATATATATATATATATATATATATATATATATATATATATATATATATATATATATATATATATATATATATATATATATATATTTATATATATATATATATATATATATATATATATATATATATATATATATATATATATATATATATATATATATATATATTATATATATATATATATATATATATATATATATATATATATATATATATATATATATATATATATATTCCCCACTCCGATGCAAAGCCCTCTGCTACAACATGCAAACGCAATTTAGGCTAAATGAACTGGATAATGCCCTTGCTTGAAGAAATGTTAGTGATTTTTTTTTTACTCGAGCTATCCAATGGAATTTTGCTAAACTTTGCACAGTCTCAAATTCTCGTTCTCGATTTTTTTTTCCTTCAGTACTTCAAGCTTTCAGTGTTTCAGTTTTCTAAGCTTGGACTGTTTCAGGTGTTTTAAGCCTTCAATAGGTCAGTTTTTAAGCTTTGACATATGAAGAAGATTATGAATTCAAAATTTTCGCGGTTAAGCTTAGACGGTTTCAGGAATTTAAGCATTCAGTAGGTCAGTGTTTTAAGCTTTTGCAGTATCAGCATATAAAGATTTCAGTATTTCAATTTCTAAAGCTTGGATTATATCATGTGTTCATTTTTCAATCGTCAGTGATTTATTTTTATTTATTTATTAGTTTAAGCTTTTTTGCTTCAGTTTTTAAGCTTAAACAGTCTTTGGGTTTCAGGCCTTCAGCGGGTTAGCGCTTAAAGCTTTTAAAGTCTCAGTAGCTTAAGGTTTCAGTGTTTCATTTTTTAAAGCTTGAAATATTTCAGTAGACTGCCTTTGTATTTCTGAATATAACCGTTTCAATGTTTAAACTTTATATGTAATTCTACTCATTCACTCATTTTTCAAATTATTATCAAATAAATCCATTAGGTCATGCATTCAGGCATTCATGCAATTTTATTCATCATTGGCTTTTTCTCTTATTCATACCATTAATTCTTAAAGTGCATTATTCATTCATTCAATCAATCAATCATTCAAACATTCACTCCTTTTTATTCATCATTAACTCATTTCGCTTATTCCTCCACAAATTCTTAAAGTGCATTATTCATTCATTCATTCATTCAAATATTCATTCCTTTTTGATTCATCATTAACTCATTCTCATATTCCTCCACAAATTCTTAAAGTGTGCTATTCATTCATTCACATTTAGTACGCATATTTAGGAAGCCCAAAACCCCCCCAAGCCCCCTTTCTAAAAACCCCAAAATCCCTATCGAAACCCCCCAACCAAAGCAATAACATAATGGATGAGAAAATTTACATTGATTAAGCTGATTAATTGATGACTTTTCATTTACATCAAATATCAGCTTTATTTAATCTTTTCGTTTACATTATTCATTTATTTATTTAACTATTTCTTTATTTCTTTATATATATATATATATATATATATATATATATATATATATATATATATATATATATATATATATATATATATATATACATATTTGTTTATATATCTACTAATTCATTTGAGGACCGCCGCAGCGTAACGGTAAACTTACCGACTCGGGGAGTGACACATCCCTGTTCTAGCACATTAGTCCTTTCTTCAAAATAAGTAGTTCGGCATCTCTCTCTCTCTCTCTCTCTCTCTCTCTCTCTCTCTCTCTCTCTCTCTCTCTCTCTCTCTCTCTCTCTCTCTCTCTCTCTCTCTCTCTCTCTCTCTGTATATATATATATATATATATATATATATATATATATATATATATATATATATATATATATATATATATATATATATATATTAAGGTTAATAGGAGGTAAAGGCCGATATGCAAATTTCACTCCACGCTGTTGTGTAAAGCACTTATAACTTCGTTGACTTTAGTCAAAATATCCAGCATCAATTATCCCCATCCCAGGTTTCTCAAAGCCCCCCGCCCCCGAGGGCATAATTAAATAAAATATATAGCATGAATTAATAAAAAAAAAAAACGAAGTAAAAAATGAATATGTGTGTGTGTGTGTGTGTGTGTGTGTGTGTGTGTGTGTGTGTGTGTGTGTGTGTGTGTGTGTTTGTGTGTGTGTGTGTGTGTTTGTGTGTGTGTGTGTGTGTGTGTGTGTATATACTTGTACTTACCTAATTGTGTTTACGGGAAAGAGCCCAAAGCTCGTATCTTCCCGTCTCCTCATCGGTTCCATTTTATACTTAGTGATACTTATCATACCTGTCCTTAAGACTATGGAATGAGATAACATTAACTACCTCCTCGCTTAGCCAATTCCAATTATCAACTACTCTTACACTGAAAAAGTATTTCCTTACATCCTGCAAAGAAGTTTTCTTACGAAGCTTCAAACTATGATATCTAGATCTAGAGCCTGCCATAGCAAAATATCGATCCCTATCCACTCTATCATAACCATGAAGGAATTTAAAGACTGTCACCATATCCCCCCTCAATCTTCTAGCTAAGAGTGATGGTAAGTCTAATTCCCTCAGCCTCTCATCATAACTGAGATTGCGTATGTCTGGTACCAGTTTCGTGGCATGTCTTTGAACTTTTTCAAGCTTAGTTATGTGCTTTTTCAAGTGTGGATTCCAAAAGAGGGCTGCATATTCGAGTTTTGGCCTCACATAGGTTACATAAATATTTCTGAACATTTTCTAATCCATGTGCCTGAAGGCTACCCTTACATTTGATAAGAATGCATATGCTGCCCTTACTATGCCATTTATATGTATTTCTGGAGACAAATCTGCCAGTATATTTACTCCTAGATCTCTCTCATTTTCTGTCTCTTGAAGTTGTACTCCAGCCACCGAGTAGTCAAGCTTGGGCCTTCTTGCACTTGTACCCATTCTCATTACCTTACATTTTGAAGTATTGAATTTCATTAGCCACTTTTCTGACCACTCATGCAGACTATTTAGATCCTCCTGAAGTTCTCTACCATTGTTCTCGTTTTTTACTTTCTTCACAATCTTTGCATCATCTGCAAACTTATTCATGAATGAATTTACAGACTCTGGTAGGTCATTTACATATACAAGGAACAAAAGTGGCCCTAAAACTGAACCCTGTGGAACTCCACTAATAACTCTTCTCCATTCAGACATTGGGTGTCTTACTCTAACCCTCTGTTCCCTTCCTTCTAAGTAAGTATTTAGCCATTCCAAGACATTTCCACCTATTCTAGCCATTGCTTGCAGCTTCCTAATAAGTCTCCCATGTGGAACAGTGTCAAACGCAATCTGGAAGTCTAGGAATATGCAATATGCCCAGCCCTCTCTTTCCTGTAAGATTCGGCTTACCTCATCATAAAATTCTAATAAGTTTGTTACCTTCTCTGAAGCCATGTTGCCTCACTGACAAAAAGTTGAAGGATTCCAAGTGAAGAGAGATATGTTTCCTTAGTAGTTTCTCCATAACTTTGCAAACTATGCTGGTCAAGGAAACTGGTCTATAGTTCAGAGCCGTATCCCTCCTTCCCTTTTTGAAGATAGGTATCACATTTGCTTGTTTCCAGCATCTTGGAATCTCCCCTGACTCCAATGACTTTTTAAATATGATACTTAGTGCCACTGGTATTGAGCTTGCGCATTTTTTAAGCACATGAGGGGATATGTCATCAGGACCTGTAGCTTTATCAACATCTAAATCCATCAGCACTTTGCATACCTCTGTGGCTGTAAGGTTGATGTTCTCTAATACCGGCCCTTGAGCTTCAATCTCTGCAATCTGAGGGAGTGAGGTATTTTCTACTGTAAATACTGACTGACTCTCCTTGTTCAGTTCTTTGAAGATCTCTTCATCCGTCTCAGTGATGCTTTTCTCCGCTCTCTTTTGCCTTAAAACCTGTTCTTTTACTATCTTCCCATATTTCTCACAAATGATGTCATACATTTCTTGTACAGATTTGTTGTAAAATAAGGTTCTCCAGTCAATAACTGCAAAAAGCTCATTCATTTTGATTTAATCTCCTTTTGGATAGTTCCTCCTCATGTTCTCAGTGCCTCTACTCTCAGGCAGAATATCTTCAATGATATACTCCATCAACAACACACAGTGGTAACTCTTTCCAATTGGTGGTTCATACTCAATTTTTTCAATATCCAACACATTATCTGTGAATACTATATCAAGTAGTGATGGCTCATCCCCACCCCTGGCCCTCGTTGGTCCCATTACATGTTGGTGTAGGAAATTCCCTTGTACGCAATCTAAGAATCTTGCCCCAAATGAGTCCTCACCACTGTGTGGGTCAAGATTTATCCAATCTATCTCTTTATGATTAAAATCTCCCATAATCAAAATCCTACATTTTTTCTCCCGTGCCATGTTAACAACTAAGTTTATGACTTCAATAGTACCTATATGACTTTTCTCATAAACTTCAAGCCTATTCTGGTTCCTTGGTGGGTTATATACAACAGTTTATTATAATGCTCTCTGACCCAGTATTTATGCGAGCAACGAGAAATTCCTTGAACTCACTTTCTATTGCCAAGTTTATTTCTTCGACTTGAATCCTCTCACTTATGAGCAGTGCTATCCCTCCACCAGTCCTCTCAGATCTTTCAACCCTTAATATTCTGAAGCATTTAGGAAAAACTGTGACACTATTTATGTCCTCACGCAACTTAGTCTCTGTAATTGCTACTATATCTGTCTTACTGTTGTGCATCCTATCTTTTAATTCTACTGTCTTACCAGCTAATCCATCAGCATTTGTGTATAACAATCTTAATGATGCCCCATCCCCTGATCATCTGTCATTATCTTCTTTATCTCCCCTTTGTCTGGAAGAACTCTGAAATGAAAATTTTTCTTCTCTTCATTTCTATCCTCATTTAACCTTCTTGCCTCTTCCAACAAGTTTTTTTTATCTTTCCCATTTCTTCCTGTGTTCTGTATCGTCTAATGAACACTTCTTTGAATTCTTGAAGGTCTTTTATACTTTTTTCTCAACAATATTTCCCTACATGTTTTCCCTCTCTCAAAGGTTACTTTTGTTGGTCTCGGCTTTCCTTCCCTCGAATATTTACCTAGTTGGTGTATGTTTACAATATCCTCAGGACCACAAACTACTCCAAGCTTTCTTATCAGGTCAACAACCCTAGCTTTATTTTCTTCAAGTCTCCCTTGCTATGTTGGCTCCTGGGATTCGCTTATGCCTGATATCACCACTTTCTTCTCTTTATCAAGTGCCTGTTTGATGAGTTGGTTTGCCCTTTCCATCACAACGTCTTTCATTTTTTCGATTACTGTCTCTTTATAGTCAATTGTTTGTATGTTTTCCAATTCCACCACCTTTACAGCCTCTTTTACTGCCACATTCCCCTTTAGTGCATCAGCAAAGGAAGTTTTCATGGCACCATTTTCCATATTTAGCTCCTGGAACTCTTTTCTAAACTGTTCAATGTTTTCCTTAATCTGGACATTCCAAGCAGCAATCTCGTCTCTCTCAGAAGAGAGCAGTGAACTAACATCTAATTCATTTAGGTTGTCATTCAGCTGTGTGTTTTTATCTTCTTGTTTAGAAATTCTAGTTTCTAGTTCACTCTTTTCCCCTTCCAGCTTCTTTATTCTTTTTTCTAGTTCCTTTCTCCCCTGGCCTTGTGCTTTATTTGCTTCCTCCAGAGATCTTGAGTGTGATTACCTAATTGTGATTACCTAATTGTATTTACGGGAAAGAGCCCAAAGCTCGTATCTTCCCGTCTCCTGATCGGTTCCATTTTAGACTTAGTGATACTTATCATACCTGTCCTTAAAACTATGGATTGAGATAGCATTAACTACCCCCTCGCTGTGTGTGTGTGTGTGTGTGTGTGTGTGTGTGTGTGTGTGTGTGTGTGTGTGTGTGTGATTACCTAATTGAGATTACCTAATTGCGCTTACGGGAAAGAGCCAAAAGCTCGTATATTCCCGTCTCCTTATTGGTTCCATATAGTACTTAGTGATACTTATCATAGTTGTCCCAAAAACTCTGGATTGAGTTAGCATTAACTACCTCCTCGCTTAGCCAATTCCAATTATCAACAACTCTTACACTAATAAAAGTACTTCCTCATATCCTGCAAAGAAGTTTTCTTACTAAGCTTCAAACTATGACATCTAGTTCTATTGCCAGACATAACAAAATATCGACCCCTATCCACTCTATCATAACCATGAAAGAAATTAAAAAATGTCACCATATCCCCCTCAATCTTCTAGCTTCGAGTGATGGTAAGTCTAATTCCCTCGGCCTCTCATCATAACTGAGATTGCGTATTTCTGGCACCAGTTTCGTGGCATGTCTTTGAACTTTTTCAAGCTTAACTCTGTGCTTTTTCAAGTGTGGATTTCAAAAGGGGGCTGCATATTCAGGTTTTGGCCTCACATAGGTTACATTTCCTAGTCCATGTATCTAAAGGCTACTCTTACATTTGCTAAGAAAGCATACGTTGCCCTTACTATGTCATTTAAATGCATTTCTGGAGACAAATCTGCCAGTATGTTTACTCCTAGATCTCTCATTTTCTGTCTCTTGAAGTTGTACTCCTGCCACCGAGTAGTCAACCTTGGGACTTTTTACACCTGTACCCATTCTCATTACCTTACATTTTGGAGTACTGAATTTCATTAGCCACTTTTCTGACCACTCATGCAGACTATTTAGATCTTCCTGATGTTCTCTACCATTTTTCTCGCTTCTTACTTTCTTCACAATCTTTGCATCATCTGCAAACATATTCACGAATGAATTTACAGACTCTGGTAGGTCAGTTACATACACAAGGAACAAAAGTCGCCCTAAAACTGAACCCTGAGGAACTCTACTTCTAACTCTTCTCCATTCAGACACTGAGTGTCCTACTCTAAGCCTCTGTTCCCTTCCTTTAAGTAAGTTTTCATCCATTCCAAGACATTTCCACCTATTCTAGTCATTGCTTGCAGCTTCCTAATAAGTCTCCCGTGTGGGACAGTGTCAAATGCTTTCTGAATTTCTAGGAAAATGCAATCTGCCCAGCCCTCTCTTTCCTGTAAGATTCGGCTTACCTCATCATAAAATTCTAATAAGTTTGTTACCGTTGATCTACCTTCTCTTAAGCCATGTTGTCTCACTGACAAAAAGGATTCTCTTTTCCTCTGCCTTTTCTTCACAACCTTCATCTTTTGCTCATAATTAGTCTTGTATTAATCTTTCTTCTACTCTCAACTCCGATTTGCTGAGAATATCTGAGTGGGGCACCCAAAATTCAGTTAAATGTAATTCCTCCAAGACAGTTTCTGGCTATCTCTTGATCTTCTTCTCCTCCTTATAGCCCTATTGTCTTTGAAACTAACGAAATATATACTCTTAATTCTGCCAACACATTAGGAATCCATATAGCCTACAACTTGTCTTGGAGGAATCACAATATCCAGATTTCTAAATCTGCATCCAAAAAATTGGGGGCTCTGCTTCTTTTTAGTCTTTACTTTAAATCTTTTAAATAACTTAAAATCTAAAAAGGTCTTCTTTCTCCCAGCTTGCAATACTGCTCACACATTTGGGGTGCTTCTTCTTATACTTATCTCTTTGATAGGGTTGAATCTAAGGCAGTCTGACTCATTAATGATCCCTCTCTTACTTCTAATCTGGATTCTCTTTCTCTTTGCCGTAAGGTATCTTGCCATTCTCTTTTCTATCGCCACTACTTCCATCGCTGCTCTGATGAGTTGGTTAGTTGCATCCCTCCCTCAATGCCGAGGCAGCTTAACACTTGCCAAGCTGCCTCGTCTCACCGGTAATGTGTGAAGATTTGTAGCTTGCGGATTGGTCGGTTCAGCAACTGCTTCTTCCCATCTACATCCAGACTCTAGAACTCTCTTCCTTCTTCTGTCTTTTCTAATTATTATAACTATATTCCTTCATAAAGCGAATCTATCGTCATCTCAGAGCCTAATCCTTCATATTTCTAGGTGCTCAGTACTCTGACTATTTTTTCAGTCTGTCCTTTTCCTTTGTGTATTTTTATCTCATCTCTGCCTTGTCCATACCCTTTTTCTTTTCCTTCGTTTTAATGCATTCTCGTGCCTGGAGCTTTATTGATGAGGGTAGTTCTTTTTTTTTTCTTTTTTTTTTTGCCTTCCCTGTGTCACACTTATAATATATATATATATATATATATATATATATATATATATATATATATATATATATATATATATATATATATATATATATATATATATATATATATATATATATATGAATCATTTTTTTACCCCGACCAGGACTCGAACCTAGGACTTATGATTAGTAAGTCAAGGCGCTACCACTACACCACAGAAGGTTAAAAGGAATCCAACCTTATAGCTTATATCTGCTATACTTAGGAATGAACGCATTCTAACTGAATGCCACTATGTTCATATTACAGATTCCCCAACCTCACTCGTGGCTTCATTTTAGCATTTAATTCAATTCCCAGTCTCATTCGGGCCATGAAATAACCAATTAAGCACATTACATATGTGAAAACATGAATCATTTTTTTACCCCGACCAGGACTCGAACCTAGGACTTATGATTAGTAAGTCAAGGCGCTACCACTACACCACAGAAGGTTAAAAGGAATTTAACCTTATAGCTTATATCTGCTATACTTAGGAATGAACGCATTCTAACTGAATGCCACTATGTTCATATTACAGATTCCCCAACCTCACTCATGGCTTCATTTTAGCATTTAATTCAATTCCCAGTTTCATTCGGGCCATGAAATAACCAATTAAGCACATTACATATGTGAAAACATGAATCTTTTTCTTTTTACCCCGACCAGGACTCGAACCTAGGACTTATGATTAGTAAGTCAAGGCGCTACCACTACACCACAGAAGGTTAAAAGGAATCCAACCTTATAGCTTATATCTGCTATACTTAGGAATGAACGCATTCTAACTGAATGCCACTATGTTCATATTACAGATTCCCCAACCTCACTCGTGGCTTCATTTTAGCATTTAATTCAATTCCCAGTCTCATTCGGGCCATGAAATAACCAATTAAGCACATTACATATGTGAAAACATGAATCATTTTTTTAACCCGACCAGGACTCGAACCTAGGACTTATGATTAGTAAGTCAAGGCGCTACCACTACACCACAGAAGGTTAAAAGGAATCCAACCTTATAGCTTATATCTGCTATACTTAGGAATGAACGCATTCTAACTGAATGCCACTATGTTCATATTACAGATTCCCCAACCTCACTCGTGGCTTCATTTTAGCATTTAATTCAATTCCCAGTTTCATTCGGGCCATGAAATAACCAATTAAGCACATTACATATATGAAAACATGAATCATTTTTTTACCCCGACCAGGACTCGAACCTAGGACTCATGATTAGTAAGTCAAGGCGCTACCACTACACCACAGAAGGTTAAAAGGAATCCAACCTTATAGCTTATATCTGCTATACTTAGGAATGAACGCATTCTAACTGAATGCCACCATGTTCATATTACAGATTCCCCAACCTCACTCGTGGCTTCATTTTAGCATTTAATTCAATTCCCAGTCTCATTCGGGCCATGAAATAACCAATTAAGCACATTACATATGTGAAAACATGAATCATTTTTTTACCCCGACCAGGACTCGAATCTAGGACTTATGATTAGTAAGTCAAGGCGCTACCACTACACCACAGAAGGTTAAAAGGAATCCAACCTTATAGCTTATATCTGCTATACTTAGGAATGAACGCATTCTAACTGAATGCCACTATGTTCATATTACAGATTCCCCAACCTCACTCGTGGCTTCATTTTAGCATTTAATTCAATTCCCAGTCTCATTCGGGCCATGAAATAACCAATTAAGCACATTACATATATGAAAACATGAATCATTTTTTTACCCCGACCAGGACTCGAACCTAGGACTTATGATTAGTAAGTCAAGGCGCTACCACTACACCACAGAAGGTTAAAAGGAATCCAACCTTATAGCTTATATCTGCTATACTTAGGAATGAACGCATTCTAACTGAATGCCACTATGTTCATATTACAGATTCCCCAACCTCACTCGTGGCTTCATTTTAGCATTTAATTCAATTCCCAGTTTCATTCGGGCCATGAAATAACCAATTAAGCACATTACATATGTGAAAACATGAATCATTTTTTTACCCCGACCAGGACTCGAACCTAGGACCTATGATTAGTAAGTCAAGGCGCTACCACTACACCACAGAAGGTTAAAAGGAATCCAACCTTATAGCTTATATCTGCTATACTTAGGAATGAACTCATTCTAACTGAATGCCACTGTGTTCATATTACAGATTCCCCAACCTCACTCGTGGCTTCATTTTAGCATTTAATTCAATTCCCAGTCTCATTCGGGCCCTGAAATAACCAATTAAGCACATTACATATGTGAAAACATGAATCATTTTTTTACCCCGACCAGGACTCGAACCTAGGACTTATGATTAGTAAGTCAAGGCGCTACCACATATGTAATGTTCTTAATTGGTTATTTCATGGCCCGAATGAGACTGGGAATTGAATTAAATGCTAAAATGAAGCCACGAGTGAGGTTGGGGAATCTGTAATATGAACATAGTGGCATTCAGTTAGAATGCGTTCATTCCTAAGTATAGCAGATATAAGCTATAAGGTTGGATTCCTTTTAACCTTCTGTGGTGTAGTGGTAGCGCCTTGACTTACTAATCATAAGTCCTAGGTTCGAGTCCTGATCGGGGTAAAAAAATGATTCATGTTTTCACATATGTAATGTGCTTAATTGGTTATTTCATGGCCCGAATGAGACTGGGAATTGAATTAAATGCTAAAATGAAGCCACGAGTGAGGTTGGGGAATCTGTAAAATGAACATAGTGGCATTCAGTTAGAATGCGTTCATTTCTAAGTATAGCAGATATAAGCTATAAGGTTGGATTCCTTTTAACCTTCTGTGGTGTAGTGGTAGCGCCTTGACTTACTAATCCTAAGTCCTAGGTTCGAGTCCTGGTCGGGGTAAAAAAATGATTCATGTTTTCACATATGTAATGTGCTTAATTGGTTATTTCATGGCCCGAATGAGACTGGGAATTGAATTAAATGCTAAAATGAAGCCACGAGTGAGGTTGGGGAATCTGTAATATGAACATAGTGGCATTCAGTTAGAATGCGTTCATTCCTAAGTATAGCAGATATAAGCTATAAGGTTGGATTCCTTTTAACCTTCTGTGGTGTAGTGGTAGCGCCTTGACTTACTAATCATAAGTCCTAGGTTCGAGTCCTGGTCGGGTTAAAAAAATGATTCATGTTTTCACATATGTAATGTGCTTAATTGGTTATTTCATGGCCCGAATGAGACTGGGAATTGAATTAAATGCTAAAATGAAGCCACGAGTGAGGTTGGGGAATCTGTAATATGAACATAGTGGCATTCAGTTAGAATGCGTTCATTCCTAAGTATAGCAGATATAAGCTATAAGGTTGGATTCCTTTTAACCTTCTGTGGTGTAGTGGTAGCGCCTTGACTTACTAATCATAAGTCCTAGGTTCGAGTCCTGGTCGGGTTAAAAAAATGATTCATGTTTTCACATATGTAATGTGCTTAATTGGTTATTTCATGGCCCGAATGAGACTGGGAATTGAATTAAATGCTAAAATGAAGCCACGAGTGAGGTTGGGGAATCTGTAATATGAACATAGCGGCATTCAGTTAGAATGTGTTCATTCGTAAGTATAGCAGATATAAGCTATAAGGTTGGATTCCTTTTAACCTTCTGTGGTGTAGTGGTAGCGCCTTGACTTACTAATCATAAGTCCTAGGTTCGAGTCCTGGTCGGGGTAAAAAAATGATTCATGTTTTCACATATGTAATGTGCTTAATTGGTTATTTCATGGCCCGAATGAGACTGGGAATTGAATTAAATGCTAAAATGAAGCCACGAGTGAGGTTTGGGAATCTGTAATATGAACATAGTGGCATTCAGTTAGAATGCGTTCATTCCTAAGTATAGCATATATATGCTATAAGGTTGGATTCCTTTTAACCTTCTGTGGTGTAGTGGTAGCGCCTTGACTTACTAATCCTAAGTCCTAGGTTCGAGTCCTGGTCGGGGTAAAAAAATGATTCATGTTTTCACATATGTAATGTGCTTAATTGGTTATATATATATATATATATATATATATATATATATATATATATATATATATATATATATATATATATATATATATATATATATATATATATATATATATATATATATATATATATATATATATATATATATATATATACATATATATATATACATATATATATATATATATATATATATATATATATATATATATATATATATATATATATATATATATATATATATATATGTATATATATATATATATATATATATATATATATATATATATATATATATATATATATATATATATATATATATCCAATAAGCACATTATATATGTGAAAACATGAATCATTTTTTACCCCGACCGGGACTCGAACCTAGGACTTATGATTACTAAGTCAAGGCGCTACCACTACACCAAAGAGGGTTAAAAGGAATCCAACCTTATAGCTTGTATCTGCTTTACTTAGGAATGAACGCATTCTAACTGAATGCAACTAGATCCATATTACAGATTCCCCAACCTCATTCGTGGATTCATTTTAACATTTAATTCAATTCCCAATCTCATTCGGGCCATGAAATAACCAATAAGCACATTATATATGTGAAAGCATGAATCATTTTTTACCCTGACCGGAACTCGAACCTAGGACTTATGATTACTAAGTCAAGGCGCTACCACTACACCACAAAAGGTTAAAAGGAATCCAACCTTATATCTTATATCTGCTATACTTAGAAATGAACACATTCTAACTGAATGCCACTATGTTCATATTACAGATTCCCCAACCTCACTCGTGGCTTCATTTTAGCATTTAATTCATTTCCCAATCTCAATCGGGCCATGAAATAACCAATAAGCACATTATATATGTGAAAACATGAATCATTTTTTACCCCGACCGGGACACGAACCTAGGACTTGTGATTACTAAGTCAAGGCGCTACCACTACACCACAGAAGGTTAAAAGGAATCCAACCTTATAGCTTATATATGCTATACTTAGGAATGAACGCATATTGGTTATTTCATGGCCCGAATGAGATTGGGAATTGAATTAAATGCTAAAATGAAGCCACGAGTGTGGCTGGGGAATCTGTAATATGAACATAGTGGCATTCAGTTGGAATGCATTCATTCCTAAGTATAGCAGATATAAACTATAAGGTTGGATGCCTTTTAACCTTCTGTGGTGTAGTGGTAGCGCCTTGACTTAGTAATCATAAGTCCTAGGTTCGAGTCCCAGTCGGGGTAAAAAATAAGTCATGTTTTCACATATATAATGTGCTTATTGGTTATATCATGGCCCGAATGAGATTGGGAATTGAATTAAATGCTAAAATGAAGCCACGAGTGAGGTTGGGGAATCTGTAATATGAACATAGTTGCATTCAGTTAGAATGCGTTCATTCCTAAGTATAGCAGATATAAGCTATAAGGTTGGATTCCTTTTAACCTTCTGTGGTGTAGTGGTAGCGCCTTGACTTAGTAATCATAAGTCCTAGGTTCGAGTCCCGGTCGGGGTAAAAAATGATTCATGTTTTCACATATATAATGTGCTTATTGGTTATTTCATGGCCCGAATGAGATTGGGAATTGAATTAAATGCTAAAATGAATCCACGAGTGAGGTTGGGGAATCTGTAATATGAACATAGTGGCATTCAGTTAGAATGCATTCATTCCTAAGTATAGCAGATATAAGCTATAAGGTTGGATTCCTTTTAACCTTCTGTGGTGTAGTGGTAGCGCCTTGACTTAGTAATCATAAGTCCTAGGTTCGAGTCCCGATCGGGGTAAAAAAATGATTCATATATATATATATATATATATATATATATATATATATATATATATATATATATATATATATATATATATATATATATATATATATATATATATATATATATGTATATATATATATATATATATATATATATATATATATATATATATATATATATATATATATATATATGTATATATATATATATATATATATATATATATATATATATATATATATATATATATATATACATACATATATATATATCTATATATACATATATATATTTATATATATATATGTAGTTGGTAGCGCCTTGAATTAGTAATTATAAGTCCTAGGTTCAAGTCCCGGTCTGGGTAAAAAATTATTCATATATATATATATATATATATATATATATATATATATATATATATATATATATATATATATATATATATATATATATATATATATATATAAATGTACATATACATAGACATTATTACTATTATTATTATTAGTAGTAGTAGTAGCAGTATTATTATTATCATTATTATCATTATTATTATTATAATTATTATTATTATTATTATTATTATTATTATTATTATTATTATTATTATTATTATTATTATTATTATTATTATTATTATTATTAATATTATTATTATTATTATTATTATTATTATTATTATTATTATTATTATTATTATTATTATTATTATTATTAACTTTACATGGACTTTGGACTTGGACATCCTTAAATCTTATTTCTGCATTTATTTTGTTCACTTGTTTATCTATATGTTTATCTGATACATATT